>MU006100.1:0-11835 GCA_010093705.1 Patellaria atrata CBS 101060
TCCTGATACTCTCAGGTGCCGGATAAACTCGTGGTCTTCGGTCTTGATACTCTCAAGCACCGGGTTGGAATATTATGTCGCCTTTCCAAGGCCGTGGTGGTAGAACTTAATCTAATGTGACGGCGTAGCGGTTGTAGAGAATCGAATTGGATTGCAACTAGTATAACCTAACTACAGTGTAAAGAGATTAAGTTAAGGAAAGAAGAAGTTATAGTCGCGCGATCTACTAGTATCAAGCACGTAGCGGTAGAACCTCGGCGCGACTACTACTAATAAGGGAAAGTAGGAAATGATAATCTGTGACATCGTCACAATAGTTAATTTAGTTATCTATACTCTAATTATTTTAGTTATTAGTTATTCTCTATAATTAACGCGACTAATAACTACTATCTAGTTATTTTAGTCGTTAGTCGTTTTCTACGACTAACGCGACTAATAATCACTATTTAAGTTATATAATTCTTTATTACTTATTCTATTTATAGTTTTTTTAAGTGATATTCTCTCCTTTTTCTTACTTATTATCTATATATTCTTATAACTTATAGTTATAACACTATCTTTCTCCTTTTTAACTTTTATCTTAAGAGTTTATTTCTTTTACTTAAGTATATAATAGACGTATTATCTATTTATTAAGTTATATATATCTCTCTTTTCTTTCTTCCGAGATATTAAAAGCTAAACCCCGTCTAGTCCGCCGTCGATATTACGCTATCTATATTACTTTATATAGTTATTTTATATTAATTCTTTATTTCGTTTATCGTCGTTCTTCTTATTCTTATATTATCGATATTCTTTCTAGTTTCTATTCTAAGTGTCTTATTTATAGTTTAAAATATAATCTTATAATAATATAGAAAGACTAGAATAAGCTTAATACTTTAAAGACTTAGACTTATTCTAAGTTAACTATTATTAAGAATAAGTAAGAATCCCTTTAAGCTTATATATATTATCTTTATAAATAACTTTATTCTTTTAAAGAGAAGGAATTTAAGATATCTCGCCGTAAACTTAGTTCTATTAAGGAATTTAAAACTTTAAAGTAAATAATTAAAAGATAGTAAACTTTCTTAATTATTCTTTCTTTCTTTATTATTATATCTCCTTCTAATTAGTCTAGTTTAGATTTTTCTACTTTCGAGAGTCTAGAATTCCCTAATTTTAGCGATAAAACTATTTAAATTTCTAATTATAATTTATTAAGTACTTAAGAGATTCCTATATATTATTTATATATTTATAGTCTTTCTATTTTACTAAATACTTATATTAACTATCTACTTATTATAGGTCTAAGATTCGTTTTATTTTATAAATATCTTCTTCCTTAAATTCTATAGGTTATATTTAGAGTTTAGCGTTAGTATATACTAGTTTTAAAAGTAATATATAGAAAACTAGATATATCTTTATTCTTTATAATAGTTTTAACTTATAGTTAACTTTTCTTTTAATCTATTTAACTTTAAAAGGGCCGATTTTCTTATAGTCTAGTTTCTTATTAAGTCGTTTTATTTTAAGATTTTTCTATAATAAGTAAACTTTATTCTCTCTTTTAAAGATTAGTTTTAGCGATTTATATTAATTATTATACTTTATAATTCTTATCGTTTAAAAGGCTATATTTTATAATAACTATATATATAATTCTTTAATTTACTCGACTTTTAACGCTACTTTTTATAAGATACTCTAAACTATTCTTAGCTTATAATATACTTCTAATTTAAAACTATAATTTATATAAAAGAGTAAAACCTTTATAATATCGAATTTCGCGTTATTATATATAAATTATACTATTAGTAATAGCTCTATCTAGTTATTCTACTAATAATTTATATAATTACGTAAGTATTATTTTAGAGATTAATTTATTCTCTTAATTTAGCTATTTATTTATAGGTGAAAGCTTATTAATAGCTTATAATTTACCTTTAAACTCTATATTAAAGTTTATTAAAATATTAATTTAAATAGTTTATCTCTATCTAAGATAATCTCTCTTAGTATCTAATAATTTACTAGCATTATTTTTAATATTAATACTATTACTTATAATACTATTATCGTCGTCTTTATTAATATAAAGTAAATAAACTTTATTAATTATTTTACGATAATTAATATTATATTATACTCTATTTTTATTACTAGATCTTTAAATTCTAATAGACTTATAATAAAGTCTATTATAATTAAGTTCTATACTCGCTTAGGTAGTTTAATATATTATATCTATCTATAAAGTGTATACTTTATACTTTTATTTCGTGTATAATTATTACATTTTAAGATAACTTATTTTACTATACTTCTTACCCTTAGAAAATAGTAATTCCTTGAAATCCTTTTTAAGATTTTATTAATATCTTAGTAACTATATATTAATACTTTATAGATTTCTCTAGTAAGAGTCTTTTATAATATTATTAGTATATATATAAGTTTATCGTATAATTATATTCTTTAAGCTATTTTTATTACTTTAAGGTTATTACTCTTTTAAAATTCTTCTATTATACTATCCTTTTAATAGATATCACGAATTTATTATTCTCTCGTAGATTCGATTATTAGTATTATGGTTAATCTTAGCTAGTTATAAGTGATTACGTTATTTTCTTTCTTTAATATTATATTATATACTAATTTTATTTCTTTTAGATAATTAGATCTTCTATTTATAATATTAGCTAGTTTATTTTTAACTCTTAATTTATAGAATATCTTAAAGTTAAAAGATATAAGTATCTTTATCTATTTTACTTATCTTCGATTTAACTTTTTTATTATAAGGAAGTTCGTTAGATTTTAATAATTTAACTAAACTTTTATAATATACTTAGATTCTTTAAAATATAATCTCTATTATTCGAATACGTCGATAATTACTAATAACTCTTTATCGTGTATATTATAGTTTAGCTTTATAGCTATAAACTTTTATAAATAAAAGATTATTAGATATAATTATCCTTTCTTATCTAGTTAACTTATATATATATATATCTAGTATATAATTAGATATATTAGTTTTTAGTACTATTAATTTCTCTAAGTTAAATATAACTAAGATAAATATTATAATAAATTTCTTCTTAAATTCGTCGAATACTTTCTACGCCTTTTCTATCTAAATAAAGGTATTATCCTTCTTTATTAGTTCTAATAGTAGCGTTATTACTTTCGAGTACCCTTAAATAAACTTTTAATAATAGTTTATAAAGCTTAAGAACGATTATATATTCTTTATATTCTTTAACGTTAGCTAATTTTCGATTACGACTATCTTTTTTAGGTCTACTTATATATCTTTAATAGTAATAATAAAGCCTAGAAATTCCGTCTCTTTAATATAGAATTTATATTTATCTAGATAAATTAGGAGTCTTTTCTCTCTTAATTTCCTTAATACTTTTTTTATATACTTCCTATACTCTTTAAATATTCTATTTATATATACTAGTATATTATCTAGGTAAATAGTTATAAATATATTTAAATATTCTTTTAATATATAATTAATCACTACTTAGAATATTACTAGAGCGTTAATTAAGTTAAATAATATTACTATATATTTATATAGTTTAAACTTTATTTTTATAGTTATCTTTTATTCTTCGCCTTCTTTTATCCTAATTCGATAGTAATTATCTTAGATATTAAATTTTATAAACTATTTTACTTTTTATAACCTATCTTAAATTTCTAAGATTAAAGGTAATAAATATCTATTCTTAACTATAATATCGTTTAACTATCTATAATTAATATATAATCTTAGCTTATTATTCTTCTTTAGTATAAATAAAATCGGTGAAGCTATTAAGTTTTTATTAAATTATATATATCTCTTTTCTAAGTTAGTATAAATATATTCTTTAAATACTTTATATTATTCTCTTAATAATAGGTAAATAGAATTAGATTATAATTTTATACTCTTCTTTAATATTATTTTATAATTCTATATCTAGTAATTTAAAAGTATAGTTATTATATCTTCCTTAAATAAATCTTTAAACTTATTATACTCTTTAGATATTTTAAGTTTTTCGAAAATCTTTTCGATATTTATTTTCCTAAGCTATACTATATTTACACTTTTAGATTTATTTCTATAAATCTTTATTATTTTATAGTGCGAAATACGTTCTATAGATATATTAATGTCTATCTATTTAATATATCTCGTTTATTTAACTTTATTCTTTTTTAAAGTATTTTAATTAATTTAGATACTTCTTATTTTCTAGTTAATATTTAAGTTTATTATTTATAACTAGTCTATCTCTAGAATTATATCTATATCTTCTAAATTAATTATAAAGATATATTAAATAGTTACCTTCTCTTATATATTAACTTCTATTAATATAGTCTTAAAGTTAATTAGACCTTATCTATATTCTATTCCTTTATTATTTTCTAATTATAACGGGACTAGATTTTTAAGTTTTATATAAGATATACTTTTCTTCTCTACTTATCGAGATAAAATAAACGAATCGGTGGCGTTATTATTAACTAACGCTATCGTTCTTTTACTATATATAGTAATATCTATTTAAAGTGTTTTATTATTACTTTATAAGATTCTAAAAAATTTAAAAGTTATACTTCTTAATTATTCTTATCTTAAGTAGCTTAATAGTTTTTTATATAGCCGTACGTTAAATAACTAGGCTTTATATACTTAGTCTAGTATAATCTATTATATCTATTATAATACGGGCCTTTACGATATTCTTTATATTCGAGCTTTCGATATTCTCGTTTAATAATTATATTATAGCTTAGGTTACTTTTAATTCCTACTTTTTATCTCTATACTATATAATAGTTATATTATATATCTTTTATTATATATTATTTAAAGTCTTATATATTATATTTAATAATATATTTAAGTATTTCTTTATTATTTTAAAGTACTTCTATCTTTTATAGAAATACTTTTTCTTTATAAAATTCTTCTTTTAAATCTTTATAATATTAGTAATCTATACTATATTTATAGTCTTTCCACGTTATTACTATATATCCCGTATAGATTAGTGTTTAATAATATCGCCTATATTTAAACTTATTTATATAATCGAAACTATTATACTTCTTATAATTATCTATTAATAGTTCGAGTTTTTAGTTCTTTTTAAGTATTCTTATTTTATCTTTATAGATTTTATATCCTTTTATCTAGTATTCGCCTTTAGGTAAATATTCGTATATAAAATCTTAATCTTTAAACTTTATTATAGCCTTTTATTATTTATAATATAAGTAGTTATCCTCTTTATATTATATTTATTAAAAGGCTAGGTAATCTTCTACTCTCGATATAAGATTTAACTATTATTCTTCGATAATCGCGTCGGTATATTCTAGGACGTCTTTTTTAAGATACGCTAATATATTAAGTATATATTTATTATTATCTATTAACTCTATTTTCTTATAATAGATCTTTATTTAAGTTAAAAATTCTCTTAACTTATCTCGTTTACTATTATATAATACGGGTTCTTTAACTTTCGCGGTCCGCTTTTATAGTGATAATAACTATACGGTAAATTATTAAAGAGATAATATAAAAGAAAGATTTAACTTTAAAATAAAATAAACTTTTTAACTTTAAATATAAATATTTTATTAATAAATAATTTATAAAGGGTTTATACTTAATTAATATTAATATATTCGTTTTAAACTTCGTTAATAAAGGCTTTATATAAAAATATAAGTTTAAATCGATAATATTAAAAGATTTAATAATACTAAAATTAATTAATAATAAATCTATAAAATAATTAATATATATAGTATTAATTAAATTAAAGATTAGATATTATATAAATTAGTAATTATATTATATAATTAATTTAAGCTTTAATTATATATATAAAATATTATAGATAAAATAATATAATTTATCTCTAAAATTCGAAATTAATAAATTTATATTTAATTTTAACTACTATCTAGCTTATTATAATAAAGACTACCGGTTTTATATAGTTTATAGTTTAAATATAAAGTAAGTAGATAAAAATAAAGCTATATAAATTAAATATAAAAATATTTATAAAGTCTTAACTTAAACCTTTTATAAAATATTAATAAAAGTAGAGAATATAATAATTATATTAATTTTATAAAGCTTTAAAATACTAGATAATAATAATAATAATAATATTAAATAGATAAAAGCACTCGCTATAAATCTAATAATAATTATAGTTAAAGACTATAAAAAGTTTTTCGTTAAAATTATAAAAGAATCTATAATAAAAAAGAAGTTAAAGAAAAAGATATTAAAGAAATATTAACTATAATTAGATAAATAAAACTTAAAAAAAGCTAATAAACTTTTAAAATAATATTATATTATAAATTATAGAATTAATCTTATTTTAAATATTATTTTACTAGTTAAAAAGATATTTAGACTTTTAAGAGATTAAACACTTATTATATAAAAGTATATTAAAAATATATTTAATAGAGGCTATATTCGATTAAATATATTATTATTTATAGTATCTATTTTAATAGTAAAAAAGCTAGATAATAGTTTATATATTTATATTAATTATAAAGAACTAAATACTATTATAATTAAGAAATATAATATATTACTATTAATTAAAGATATATTTAATTAATTTTATAAAATGAAAATCTACTCTAAATTTAATATTATTATAGCCTTTAATAAAATAAGAATAAAGAATAAAGATAAAGATAAAATAGTTTTTCTAATTAGATATAAATTATTTAAATATATAGTAATATTATTTAGATTATATAATATATTTAAAATATTCTAAGTATTTATAAATAATATATTAAGAGATTATTTTAATATATTCTATATAATATATTTAGATAATATATTAATATTTAATAATAATAAAAAGAAATATATAAGATATATTTAATAAATACTTAATAAATTACGTCTAATAAAAGTTTATCTAGATATTAATAAATATAAGTTTAAAATTAAAAAGATAATATATTTAGAGCTAATTATTATAATTAATAGTATCGAGATAAATTTAAAGAAGATTAAGGCGATCTAAAATTAATTATAACTATAATATCTTCGCGATATATAGACGTTTTTAGGCTTAGCGAATTTCTATAAAAGATTTATTTAAGATTACTTTAGTATAATAATATCGTTACTAGCTTTTACTAAAATCGAGAATAAAAAGATAATATATCTATAATAATTAGATATTATAAAAAATTAAGTCTTTAAAAAGTTAAAAGTAATATTTAAATTAGACTTAATTCTAACGTATTTTAATCTAGATAAGTAATATTAGTTTAAGATAAATATTTTAAACTATATTATTACTATTATATTATTATAAAAGAATAAGGATAGAGTATTTCGGCTAATAATATTTCTATTATAAAAGATAATACCCGCGGAGTATAATTATAATATCTATAATAAAGAGTTATTAGTTATAGTTAAAACGTTTAAGAAATAAAAGTTTAAGCTAATAAAAATATTTATTAAAAATCTAATTAAGATAATAATAAATTATTAAAATTTAAAACGATTTATAATTATAAAAAAGCTTAATAGATAATAAATATATTAAATTAAGTTTCTATTAAAGTTTAATTTTAAGATTACCTACTAACTAGATAAGTAAGATATTATATTAAACGCTTTAATATATAGATTATAAGATCTATTATCTAAAGATATAGACGATTAAAAATAGTATTAAATTTAAATAATACTATAAGAATAGAATCTAGACTAAAATTCTTTTATAACTATAAATTTAATAAATTAAGTTAATAATAATATTACTTTAAAAGTTATAGAACTAGCTATAATAATCTATATCTTAGAAGAAAAGAAGTATTAAAAAAAGAAGTTAAAGTTTAAATCTTCTAAAATAAATTCTTTAAATAAACTAAATATATAAGCGACTAAAGACGATATAATTAAAAGAAAGTTAAAGTTTAAATTTAAAACGATAAATTTAATAGTAAAGATTATATAATAGATTCGTGAAAAGATAAAAGATAAAAGATATTATAAGCTATTATTCTCGCGAAAAAGAAGTAAGTTTAACGAGTACTAAATTATTTACTTAAAACTAGTATATATATAAAGCTAGATAATTATAAGATAAAAGACTAGATTCTATATTATAGATAAAGAATATAGATATTAAAAGATATTTATATAATAGTAATTAAAATATATTATAATAATAAGATTAATAGCCACGATAATAAAATAATAATATATAATAAAATAGCTTAATATTACTTCTAGCTAAGTATAATAGTATTAGTAATAACTTATATTAAAGTTTACTTAACTTATCGATAAATAAGTATATATAAAGAGGGAAAATAGAAACTATTAAGACTATTACCCGTGTTAAATCGCTACTAGAATAATATAGTTATAGACTTTATTAAGTCTTTATCGAAGTGCGTGTATAAAGGAATCACGTATAAGAACGTGCTTATAGTAATAAATCGCTTATCGAAAAAGTATAGATTTATCTCTCTATCTAGATTAAAAGTCGATAATATAGTTTAAATATATATCGAGTAAATATAGCGAGAAGAAGGCTATCTATAATTAATTATCTTTAATTAAGAAATATAGTTTACGTTATATTTCTAGTAAAGACTCTATAAGAGGATTAGCAGGAAACCGAAGCTTTTAATAATATAGTATCCGGAAATAGACGATTAAACGAAAATAGCGAATAGATTATTAAAGATATATCTAAGATATTTTATAGCTTATTATTAAGACGACTAGATTAATTTTCTACTATTTATAAAGTATAAAGTAAACTTATACTAAAGCGAAATAATAAATCTTTTATTCTTTAAAATAATAAAAGGCTATATATTATAATCTAATTTAGAACCTAAAGAGATATAAATAAAAGATTAAGAAGAGAAAGCTATAAATAAGTTAATTAAATAAATAGATACTCTTTAGTAACGCCTACGAGAAAATATAAAATAGGTTTAAGCTAAATAGGAAAAATATACTAATAAGTTAAAAATACTAGTATTAGAGCTTAAAATCGGCGATAAAGTAATACTAGATATATATAATATTAAGATAATAAGGCTAAATAAAAAGCTAGATCTTAAGTATTAAGGCTTATTTAAGATTATAAAAGTGATAAATAATATAGCTTATAAACTAAAACTATTTAAGTCGATAAATAAAATCTTTTCTATCTTCTATTTATAGCTATTATATTTATAAGAAAAAGTAAGCTTATTAAGCTAAATATAGAAATTAATTCTAGTAATTAAAGTCTATAGAGATAGTTTAAATAAATACGAAGTTAAAGAAATCTTAGACTTAAAAGAGATTAAAAGACTCGATTTATTTATATATAAGAAACTATTATTAAGATATCTTATTAAATAAAAAAGCTATAGACCTAAAGATAATTAATAGATAGATTAGCTAAATATATTATATTATCTAGAACTAGTATATATCTTTTATCGTAAGTATTTAAATAAACTTAAGTTATATAAGATCTATAATAAACTAAAGCTTTAAAAATATCTAATAATAATATCTCTAATCATCTTAATATCTATAGATAGCCCGGCGGATATTAAATTAAGGGAGTAAATCTCTCTTTAAAAGTAGTACGACTAAATAATTAAGAAGATTACTTAATAGGCTACTTTATAAAATTTAAAAACGAGAAAGAGATACTACTAGCCTTTATTATAATATAGCTAAATATAATTTTATAAGCCTTCGACGAAGCCGAAGCCGAAGTCGAAGTTAACGGGCTAAGCTAAATATTATAAAAACGATTATTTAATATAAACTAGCCTATTTAAGTTCTTAGTTTAAATCGACTCCATTTCGCGATTCCGATAGCTTTAAAATCGACGAATAACGTATAACGACGCCACCGTGATTAATAACTATAATAATAAGTTAGAAATAAAATAAGATATACCCTATAGTCTATATATATTAGAGTTATAACGTATAATAAAATAGTTACTATAAAGATAATAGAATAATCGTTTATAAGGAAGGGAGTAATATTATAATTTAATACTTATATATATATATCCTATAATTATATAGCCTTATCTTATTAGATAAGATTCTTTAATATAATAATTATATTAACGATTCTTTATAATTTATAGATAATTAGTTCTAATATATTTATTAATACTTAATATTATTAGTTTATCTATTATATTAATATACCCTTATAATATTATATAAAAATAATATAATAAATAAAGTTAAATTTAAAGCTATAATATTTAAATTTATAAATAAAATTAATAATAAAAATAATTATAAAGAATTTAAATATATAAAAGAAAAATTATTTTTAAATATTTCTATTTTTTATAATTTAATTTAATAGTATTTATTTTATTTATTTTATTTATCTTTTAAATATATTAAATATATTAATTATTTTACTCGCTTTACTTATTTTCTAAATATATTAAGTATATTAAGTATATTAATTATATTATATAATCTTTTATTTATAATAATTATTTTATTCTAATATTTTTATATTATTATTTAATAGATAATATTATTTCTTTATCTTATAATTATAATAATATATTTTTTTATAACTTTTATTTTTTTATTATAAAGTTTAATTTTATTAATTTTATTTTATTATAAACTTTCTTTAATCTTTTTCTTTTTAAAGATATTAAAAGTAAAAAGTTCTATAATTTACTATTATTATTATATATTAAAGATAAACTTTTTTAGTTTTATAATATTTTTTTTCTATTTTATTTATTTTTCTCGCGGTTTTATCTATTATATTAATTTAAAAATTAATTATTATATTAAATATCATTATATTATTTAAAAATATAATCTAATTTTATTAAAGAAAAAGTTTATTTATATAAATAATTTAATATTTTCTTTTTATTTATAATTAATTAAAATTAAAAATTAATAAAAAATTAATAAAAAATTCTTTAATTATAAATTTATTATTTTTAGAAATAATTTTATTTAATTAAGTTTTATTTTAATAAATTACTTATTTATAAATCTATTTTAGTTAAGTAATTAAAGATTTTAAAATAAAAAATTAAAAAATAATAAACATTTTAAAATATCTTTATTTCTTCTTTTATTATATTTTTTTTTTAAATTAATTTAAGTTAAATTTCTTTATTTTTATAAACTTAGAAATTTTTTATTTTAGTAATAAAATTATTTAAAATTTTAATAATAATTTATAAAGTATTTAAATAATTTTAATATATTATTTATATATTTATAATTCTTTTATTTTATTTAATATTTCTATTAATTATTTATTTATTATAAATTTAAAATATATTTTATTTAAAAAATATCTTTTTTCTTAGATTTTATAAATTATATTTAAATTTTAATATTAATAGATATTAATTTTAAAAATAATATATAGAAAATTAAATATATCTTTATTTCTTTAAATAGTTTAAATTTATAGTTAATTTTTTCTTTAATTTATTTAATTTTAAAATAATAAATTTTCTTATAATTTAGTTTTTTATTAAATTATTTTATTTTAAGATTTTTTTAAAATAAATAAACTTTATCTTCTTTTTTAAAGATTAATTTTAATAATTTATATTTATTATTATATTTTATAGTTTTTATTATTTAGAAAATTATATTTTATAATAATTAATTATATAATTTATTTAATTTATTTAATTTATTTAATTTATTTAATTTATTTAATTTATTTAATTTATTTAATTTATTTAATTTATTTAATTTATTTAATT
>MU006100.1:11935-24288 GCA_010093705.1 Patellaria atrata CBS 101060
TAATTTATTTAATTTATTTAATTTATTTAATTTATTTAATTTATTTAATTTATTTAATTTATTTAATTTATTTAATTTATTTAATTTATTTAATTTATTTAATCTTTAATATTATTTTTTATAAAATACTTTAAATTATTTTTAATTTATAATATATCTTTAATTTAAAACTATAATTTATTTATAAAAATTTAATCTTTATAATATTAAATTTTATATTATTATATATAAATTATATTATTTATAATAATTTTATTTAATTATTTTATTAGTAATTTTTATAATTATATAAATATTATTTTAAAAATCAATTTATTCTCTTAATTTAACTATTTATTTATAAATAAAAACTTATTAATAATTTATAATTTATCTTTAAACTTTATATTAAAAATTTTTTAAATATTTAATAATTAATTAATTCTATCTTTAATATTATTATTATTATTAATAAGACTATTATTATTAGCTTTATTAATATAAAATAGATTAACTTTATTAATTATTTAATAATTATTAATATTAAATTATATTTTATTTTTATTATTAAATTTATAAATTTTAAAAAATTAATAATAGAGTTTATTATAATTAAATTTAATACTTATTTTAATAATTTAATATATTATATTTATTTATAAAATTTGGATTTTATATTCTTATTTTATATATAATTATTATATTTTAAAATAATTTATTTTATTATATTTTTTACTTTTAAAAAATAGTAATTTCTTAAAATTCTTTTTAAAATTTTATTAATATCTTAATAATTATATAATAATACTTTATAAATCTTTTTAATAAAAGTCTTTTATAATATTATTAATATATATATAATTTTATGATATAATTATATTTTTTAAACTATTTTTATTATTTTAAAATTATTACTTTTTTAGAATTTCTTTATTATATTATCTTTTTAATAAATATTATAAATTTATTATTCTCTTATAAATTTAATTATTAATATTATAGTTAATTTTAATTAATTATAAATAATTATATTATTTTCTTTTTTTATAATATTATATTATATATTAGTTTTATTTTTTTTAAATAATTAAATCTTTTATTTATAATATTAATTAATTTATTTTTAACTTTTAATTTATAAAATATTTTTATCTATTTTATTTATTTTTAATTAAATTCCTTTATTATTAGAAAATTTATAAAATTCTTATACTTTAATTAAATATTTATAATAAATTTAAGTTTTTTAAAATATAATTTTTATTATTTAAATATATTAATAATTATTAATAACTTTTTATTATATATATTATAGTTTAATTTTATTATTAATATAAAATATTATTAAATATTATATACTATTAAATATTATAAAATTTCTTAATATAAATATTTTATTATAGAAAATATTAAATTAATTATTATTAAATAGAGAATCTATATAATTTATATTTATATTAAATTTAGAAATCTCTTTTAAATTCTTTTTATATATTTAAATATTATATTTAGTTTCTTTATAATTTCTATAATATTATATAGATAGTTAAACTATTTTATAATTATTATTATTTTTAGTCTTTTTTAATCGCTAAATATTATAAACGTTTTAATAATTATTTTCATTAATATTTTATTATATTAATATTTTATATTAATATTTTTCGTAAATATTAAATTTTATATTAATATTTTTCGTAAATATTAAATTTTATAAACTATTTTACTCTTTATAATTTATCTTAAATTTTTAAAATTAAGAATAATAAATATCTATTTTTAATTATAATATTCTTTAATTATTTTTAATTAATATATAATTTTAATTTATTATTTTTCTTTAATATAAATAAAATTAATAATATTATTAAACTTTTATTAAATTATATATATCTTTTTTCTAAATTTATATAAATATATTTTTTAAATATTATATATTATTCTTATAATAATAAATAAATAAAACTAGATTATAATTTTAAACTTTTTTTTAATATTATTTTATAATTTTATATTTAATAATTTATAAATATAATTATTATATCTTTTTAAAATAATTTTTTAAATTTATTATACTTTTTAAATATTTTAAATTCTTTTATATTCTTTTTAATATTTATCTTTCTAAATTATATTACTTTTATATTTTAAAATTTATTATTATAAATCTATTATAACGGAAGTCTATATTTATCGAGATAGAACGAGATAAGTTTAGAAAAGCGTTTAACTTTTCACTTAACGTAGTTAATTATAAAGATAGGTTTAATAAAATAATAAAATATATATAATAAAGATATTTTAAGTTAATAATATAATTTATTAACTTTTTAACTTCGGATAAAGCTTATAATAAGATAAGACGTATTATATAAAAATAATATAATAAATAAAGTTAAGTATAAGACTATAATATTTAAATTTATAGATAAGATTAATAGTAAAAATAACTATAAAGAATCTAAATATATAAGAGAAAGATTATTTTTAAATATTTCTATTCTTTATAATTAATTTAATATACTCTTTCTACTTTAAGTGAGATTATTAAAATTATTACTTCTATTACTTTCTTTACTTTTATTCTTCTAAATAGGATTACTAAGATTATTACTTTTATTACTCCCTTTACTTCTATTCTTCTAAATAGGATTATTAGAATCACTACTTAGTCACCGTTTTAGTCACGTGACTCGTGCACTCGTTATTCCGTCTCGATATCTTATACTACTATTCTACTAATAATACTATCTCTTTATTTTATAGCTATAATATTATCTCCCTTCTCTATAGCTTTTATCTCGAAAATACCGCGTTTAGTTATTCTTATTATAAAGTCTAGTTCTATTATTTCTATTATATTATAAGCTCTTCTTATCTCTTTCTTTTAAGATACTTAAAGTTAAGAGTTTTATAATTTATCGTCGTTATTATATTATTAAGATAAACTCTTTAAGCTTTTATATATCTTCTTTTTATTCTAATTACCGTTCCTATAACCTTTCTTATCGTGTGGACTTAAAGACTAGTTATTATAGGGAATATCTAGTAATATACCGTAAGTGCGATCTTATAGTGATAAATAAGGATTTTATTTATACTTATAAACTTATATTCTTTCTCTATTCTTAACTTAAAGCTATTAAGAATAAGTAAGAGTTTCTTTAAACTTATATTTATCGTCTTTATAAATAACTCCGTTCTATTAAATCTTATTATAGTGAGCTCTTATCCCGGGAATATAATTCTATCGAGAAGTTAGAGATTTTAGAGTAAGAAATTAAAAAGTAATAAACTTTCTTATCTTTCTCTATATTTTCTTTATATCTTATATCGTTTTCTAGTTAATCTAATTTAGATTTCTCTACTCTTAAAAGTCTAGAATTTCTTAATTTTAGCGATAAAACTATTTAAGTTTCTAATTATAGTTTATTAAATACTTAAGTAGTTTTTATATATTATCTATATATTTATAACCTCTCTATTTTACTAAGTACTTATACTAATTATTTACTTATTATAAGTCTAAGATTTATTTTATCTCGTAAATATCTTCTTCTTCTAGTTTTATAGGTTATATTTAGAGTTTAGTATTAGTATATACTAATTCTAGAAGTAATATATAGAAAACTAGGTATATCTTTATTTCTTATAATAATTTTAACTTATAATTAACTTTTCCTTTAATCTATTTAATTTTAAAAGGGCTAATTTTCTTATAGTTTAGTTTCTTATTAGGTTATTTTATTTTAAGATTTTTCTATAATAAGTAAACTTTATCTCTCTTTTTAAAGATTAATTCTAGTAATCTATATTAATTATTATACTTTATAGCTCTTATCATCTAGAAAGTTATATCTTATAATAGCTATTTATATAATTTCTTAATTTACTCGACTTTTAACACTACTTCTTATAAAATACTCTAAACTATTCTCGGCTCACGATATACCTTTAATTCGAAACTATAATTTATATAGAAGGGTAAAATCTTTATAATATCGGATTTCGCGCTATTATATATATATAAACTATACTATTAGTAGTAACTTTATCTAGTTATTTTATTAGTAATTTACGTAATTACGTAAATATTATTCTAGAAATTAATTTATTCTTAAAGCGTTAATTAAATTAAAAGATATTATTATATATTTATATAATTTAAATCTTATTTTTATAGTTATTTTCTATTCTTCGTCTTCTTTTATTTTAATTTAATAATAGCCTTCTTAAATATCGAGTTTTATAAACTATTTTACTCTTTATAATTTATCTTAAATTTCTAAGACTAAGGATAATAAATATCTATTTTTAATTATAATATTATTTAGCTATTTATAATTAATATATAATCTTAATTTACTATTCTTCTTTAATATAAATAGAATTAGTGAAGCTATTAGACTTTTATTAAATTATATATATCTCTTTTCTAAGTTAATATAAATATATTCTTTAAATACTATATATTATTCTCGTGATAATAGATAAATAGAATCGGGTCGTAATTTTATACTTTTCTTTAGTATTATTTTATAATTCTATATCTAGTGATTTAGAAGTATAGTCGCTATATTTTTCTTAAATAAATCTTTAAACTCGTTATACTCTTTAGATATTTTAGATTCTTTAAAAATCTTTTTAATATTTACTTTCTTAAGCTATATTACTTTTATATTTTTAAGTTTATTTCTATAAATCTTTATTATCTTATAATACGAAATATATTCTATAAATATATTAATGTTTATCTATTTAGTATATCTCGTTTATTTAACTTTATTCTTTTATAAAATATTTCGATTAATTTAAGTACTTCTTATCTTTTAATTAATATCTAAATTTATTATTTATAACTAGTCTATTCTTAAAATTATATCTATATCTTCTAGATTAATTATAGAGATATATTTAATAGTTACCTTCTCTTATATATTAACTTTTATAAATATAGTCTTAAAGTTAATTAGACCTCGTCTATATCCTATTCCTTTATTATTTTCTAATTATAGTAGGACTAAATTTTTAAATTTTATATAAAATATACTCTTCTTTTTTATCTATCGAGATAAGATAAATAAATTAGTGGCGTTATTATTAACTAGCGTTATTATTCTTTTATTATATATAATAATATCTATTTAAAGCGTTTTATCGTTACTTCGTAAAGTTTTAAGGAATTTAAAAGTTATATTTCTCGATTATTCTTATTTCGAGTAACTTAATAGTTTTTTATATAATTATATACTAGATAATCGAGTTCTATATATTTAGTCTAGTATAATCTATCGTGTTTATTATAATACGGGCCCTTATAATATTTTTTATATTCGAGCTTTCGATAATTATACTTAGTAATATATTTAAGTGTTTCTCTATTATTTTAAAGTACTTTAATCTTCTATAGAAATATTTTTTCTTTATAAAACTTTTTCTTTAAATCTTTATAATACTAATAATCCGTACTATATTTATAGTCTTTCTATATTATTACTATATATTCTATATAAATTAATATTTAATAGTATTATCTATATTTAAACTTATCTATATAATCGAAACTATTATACTTCCTATAATTATTTACTAGTGATTTAAACTTTTAGTTTTTTTTAAGTTTTCTTATTTTATCTTTATAGATTTTATATCCTTTTATCTAGTATTCACTTTTAGGTAAATATATATATATAAAGTCTTAATCTTTAAACTTTATTATAACTCTCTACTATTTATAATATAAATAATTATTCTCTTTATATTATATTTATTAAAAGATTAAATAGTCTTCTATTTTTAGTATAAGATTTAACTATTATTTTTCACCGATCGTGTTAATATTAGATTTAAATTTAATTAGTTTCTAATTTTAGAGTTTTTATTTAAACTATTATTATTATTTTATAATTTAATATATAAGGCTTAGTCTATTAAATATTTATACTTTAATTCTTTAATCTTAATTCTATATTAGATATTCTAATATTATATATATATATATATTTCTATATACCTAATATTATTAGTTATCTAAATATTATCGGAGTATCTTCTTTTTTAACTAGTTTCCTACTATTAAAAATAGTGTCGATAATCTATTTACTTTTTTTTAATATAGTAGCGGCGTTTCTTTAATCTCTTTTTCTTCGAACGATAAAACTAGTAATAATAGTATTAAATATATAACTCTAAGTTATATATATTAATTATATCGCGATAATAGTTATATCTTTTATAAATAGTCTCTTTTAAAATATCTTATCTCTTTATATTATAGATATATTTTATTTATAAAATATTTTTTTCTTTTTAGATAAACTATTATTATTTCTTTAATTTCTTTTATTTTATCTATTATAATCGATTAAAATTTATTAAGTCTCTTTAATTTTATTTATTTATAATCTTTATTATCTTCTTTTTATACTTAATTATAATATTCTTCCGTTCTCTCTTTTTCTATTTATATTTATATAGCCTATTATTTATTTTAATTATTTTAATTATTATATCTTATATACTTATTAGTTTTTTATAATAAACCTATTTATCTTTTACTTCTTTTTTTAAATCTTAATAAAAGATAATTATTAGTAATTTATTAGGCTAATTTAATATTAATATTACCTATTAAAATATAATTATATACTTTAAAGTTAACTCTTTTTATTTAAGTCTTTAAAACTTTCTTTTAACTCTTTATTATTTATCGATTTTCTTAAAGACGTTCTTAAATATTTCTTTAAACTTTAGAAACGACTTAAAAATCTTAATTATTTTATTCTTTTAGTATTCTTCGCTATTCTTAAAATAGTCTTATATAATAGATTTAAATTATTTTAAAGCGTCTTCTTTAAAGTATATTAATATATCGAGTATATATTTATTATTATCTATTAACTTTATTCTTTTATAATAGATTCTTATTTAAATTAAGAATTCTTTTAACTTATCTCGTTTACTATTATATAGTACGGGTTCTTTAACTTTCACGGTCTATTTCTATAATAATAATTATTATATAATAAGTTATTTAAGTTAATTCTTAAATTTTTAGATTATTTCTTTACTTTTAAATTTATTAATATATTTATATAACACTTAAATATATTTTTTATCTATCTTTATATTAGTTATAACTAATAATATTATATTTAAATCTATTATATATTTTCCTATTATATAATAGTTATAATATTATAATAGAAGTCTATACTTATTAAGATAGAATTAAATAAGTTTAAAAACGTATCTAGCTTTTTATTTAATATAGTTAACTATAAAAGTAAATTTAATAAAATAATAGAATATATATAATAAAGATATTTTAAATTAATAATATAACTTATTAACTTCTTAATTTCGGGTAAAGCTTATAATAAGATAAAATATATTATATAGAAATAGTATAATAAATAAAGTTAAATATAAAACTATAATATCTAAATTTATAAATAAGATTAATAATAAGAATAATTATAAAGAATCTAAATATATAAGGGAAAGATTATTTTTAAATATTTTTATTTTTTATAATTAATTTAATATACTTTTATTACTTTAAATAGAATTATTAAAATTATTACTTTTATTACTTTCTTTACTTTTATTCTTCTAAATAAGATTATTAAAATTATTACTTTTATTACTCTCTTTATTTCTATTCTTCTTAGTGTAATTACTAGAATTACTACTTAATTATCGTTTTAATTATATAACTTATATACTTATTATTCTATTCTAATATCTTATATTATTATTCTATTAATAATACTATCTCTTTATTTTATAATTATAATAAAATCTTTATTATTTTATAAATTTATTAATTTTTATTTATAATATTTATTTTATTATTATAATTTAAATTTTCTTTAAAATCTTTTAATTAAATTAAATAATTTTTTTTAATTAATATCTAAATTTATTATTTATAATTTATTTATTTATAAAATTATATCTTTATTTTTAAGATTAATTATAAATTTTTAAGAATTATAAAAGTTATATTTTTTAATTATTTCTATTTTAAATAATTTAATAGTTTTTTATATAATAGAAAATTAAGTTTTATATATATAATTTGATATAATTTATTATATTTATTATAATATAAATTTTTATAATATTTTTTATATTTTAATTCTTAATATTCTTATTTAATAATTATATTATAATTTAAATTACTTTTGAATTTTATTATTAAAAATAATATTAATAATTTATTTATCTTTATTTAATATAATAATAATATATTTTTAATCTTTTTTTCTTTAAATAATAAGACTAATAATAATAATATAAAATATAATTTTAAGTAATATATATTAATTATATTATAATAATAATTATATTTTTTATAAATAATTTCTTTTAAAATATTTTACTTTTTTATATTATAAATATATTTTATTTATAAAATTTTTTTTCTTTTTAAATATATTATTATTATTTATTTTAACTTTTTTTATTTTATTTATTATAATTAATTAAAATTTATTAAATCTTTTTAATTTTATTTATTTATAATTTTTATTATTTTCTTTTTATATTTAATTATAATATTTTTTTATTTTTTCTTTTTTTATTTATATTTATATAATTTATTATTTATTTTAATTATTTTAATTATTATTATTATAATTATAAATTAAAAAATATATAAATATTAAATAAAGGAAAAAAGAAATATTATTTAAAAAAATTATAAATAATAATAAATAATAATAAATTATATAATTTAAAAATTTAAATATATAAATATTTTAATTATAAGAAATATTTAAATAATTAAATAACTAAAATAATTAAAAAAAATTATATAACTTAAATATATAAATATATAAATATTTTAATTATAAAAAATAATTAAAATAATTAAATAATTAAAATAATTAAAATATAAATATATTAAATTAATTATAAAGAATAAAAATAATTAAAATATAAATATATTAAATTAATTATAAAAAATAAAAATATTTAAAAATAATTTTTCTTTTATATATTTAAATTCTTTATAATTTAAATATTTTTCTTTTTATTTATTTATATAAATATTATTAATTATAATAAAATATATTATTATAAAAAAAAATTATTATAATTTTTTATTTATAATAATATAATATAAAATATTATTAAATATTATATATTATTAAATATTATAAAATTTTTTAATAATTATTATTTTTATTATAATATAAAATATTTTAATAATAATAAAATAATAAAATTAAATAAAAAAATTAAATAAAGTTTATATTTTAAACTTATAAGAAAAATTAATTTTAAAGTTAATAATATATTATTTTTATATATAATATATATTTATAAAAGCTTTAATAAAAATATAATTAAATTTTTATTTAAATTAATTATTAAATTAATTATTAAAAGTTTATTATAATTAAAAAATAAATAATTATTTAATATATTTTTAATTTTAATTTATAAGAATTTATATTTTAATTATATAAAATAGTAAATATAATAGATAAACTATTAAATATATAAAATAAAAAGTAAATAAATAAGAATTAATTTAAAAAATTTATAATATATTTAAATAAATTAAAAATAATCTTTAATTAAATAAAATATTATTAAAAAAAATTTTAAAAATTTTAAAATAATTAATATATAATTTAAATTTATTAAAAAGATAAAAATTAAATATAATATTTATAATAATAATATTTATAATTTCGATAAAATTAATTTTTAAAAAAATATAATTAAATTAATAAAAATTATTATAAATATAAAAAAATTTATAAAATTTATAAAATTTAACTAAATAATTAAAAATAAATTATAATTATTTAAAATATTTATATTATAAAGTATATAATTTTATTCTTTATTATTTATAAAGACTATATTTATATTTTTATATAATATAAAAAGATAAATATATTATATAATTAAAAGATTTTAATTTTTTAAAATAGTTAAATAAATAATATACTTAATTTTAAATAATTAAAATATTTTAATATATATATAAAGATATATATAATAAAGATATATTAATTATTTATTTTTAATAATTATAAAAATTATCTTAATTAGAATTTTAAGAATTATTATTTAAAAAATAAAAATAAAAATCTTTATATATTTTCTTATTTATTATATATATTTTAATTCTTTAATATAATTTACTTTTTATTATTAAAGTATAAATACTTTTAATATATTTATAAAGAAGAATTATTATAAAATTTTTAAAATATTAAATTTTATCTTTATTAATATATAAATAATATTAAATTATTTTAAAATATATTTATATATTTTATTAAAATCTTTATTATTATAAATATTATAATAATTAAAGATTTTAAATAATATATTTAAACTAAAATTATAATTAAAATTTATATAAAATTTTATTATTAAATTATTTATTATAATTTAATTTAAATTTATATAATTTATAAAAAAAACTAAATTAATAATATATAAAAAATATATTTATAAATATTTATATTATTAAGTTTAAAAAGTAATTAATAATAATAATTAAAAGAAAAATATATAAATAAAAATAAATTTAATATAATAATATAATAAAATATAATAAAATATTAATAAAAATAATTATTAAAGTATTTATTATATTTTAATAATTAAAGAAAATTTAAAATAATAATAATTATAAAATATTATAAAAATTATAAAAAAATTAAATATAATACTTAAATATATAAAAAAATTTTAAAAGAAACTTTTAAATTTAATATAAATATAAATTATATAGATTTTTTATTTAATAATAATTTATTTAATATTTTTTATAATAAATTATTTATATTAAGAAATTTTATAATATTTAATAATACTTTATATTATAATAAAAATATAAATTTTTATTAATTTTATTTATAATTTTTTAATTTTTTAATTATATATATAATATTCTTTTTTTTTATAATTTATTATTATAATTTTAAAATTCTTTAAATAATATTTATTTTAAAAAAATAAAAGATAAAAAATTTTATTAAAAAATTTTAAAAATTTAATATATTTAAAAAATTAATAGAAAAATTTATTATTACTTTTAATATTATTAAATAAATTTTCTTTTAACTTTTTAATTAAAAATTTAATTATAATTTAAATATATTAAATTTTTAATCTTTTTTAATAATAAAATTTTTTAATAAATTAAAAAGTTTTTATATTATTTTTTTTTAAATCTTTTTAAATTTTTTCGATAATATAATAATTTAAATAAATAAATTAATAATAATAAAATAGTTTATATTAATTAAAAATAAAATAATTAATATATAATAAATTTAAAAGTTTTAAAGATTTTATTTAAAAAATTTATAGTTAAAATTTAAATAAAAAGTATTATATAATTAATATTTTAATTTATTACTCTTTACTATATTATTTAAAATAATATATATAATACTATTTTTCTTAGAAAAAAAAGAATCTATAACTATAATATAGATCTAGATTTCCTGGATTTTTTAAGGATCGAATCTAAATCCACGTTAAATCGCGTTGAAAATCCAGTCCAGATCCAGCTGAATCCAATCCACGGCCATCACTGTTTAAAATCAACAGTACCCATGGTCGCCAGTAGCACCAATACTCCAACAGCGCCACCATCTAACAATACTTAACTTATAAGTCGGAGCCGAGCAATTAGCTCTGAAAATCTCCAACATAAGGCTATCGGAGATCAGCCGTCTGACATTATTTGACTTTCGCGGTTCTCTTCTGTGGTGATAACAATTGTACGGTAAGTTGTTCGAGCTGGTCCTAAGTTCTTGGACTGTTCCTTCACTTTCAAGTTCGCCGATACGTTTGTACAACGCTTGGATATGTTCCTTATCCGTCTTCGTGTTGGCTGCGGCTGACGACATCGTGTTTCGGTCTGTTATACGCTTTCCTACTGCGTGGTAGTTATAATGTTACAACGGGAGTCTATACTTATCGAGACAGAATAGGATAAGTCTAGAAACGCGCCTGGCTTCTCACTTAACGTGGTCAACCACTAGGGTAGGTTTAATTATTCCTCCGCTTCCATCCAATCAAAGACCTTAGATTTCGAGAGTTGTTCCGACATCATTTGTTGAAGTATGGGTCCCCTGTTAGACTGAAGATCTTGGTGGAAAGGATAATCAAGTATATCTCCTACTGCCTTACGCTAGTTATTAGCATCATTCCTTTAACACAGCTGCCTAGTAGGTATCAACGCTGTTGCCTGCATGTTCTTGGTGGAATTGAGGGTCACGCAAGGTGGCTGGATATCAGATGGCTGGATATCAGATGGTTGGGGACCAGGATAAGTGAGATGGTTAAGCAGGCAATACTATAAGATAGCACAGGCACCCACTCCAGATAGT
>MU006100.1:24388-111000 GCA_010093705.1 Patellaria atrata CBS 101060
CAGATGGCTGGATATCAGATGGTTGGGGACCAGGATAAGTGAGATGGTTAAGCAGGCAATACTATAAGATAGCACAGGCACCCACTCCAGATAGTTGACAATCAATGAACACTCTTACCCTTCTATCTACTACCTTAGCTCATACCTGTGTGGATTTAATCAGTTCTCAGTTGCCTAGTAGGTATAAACGCTGTTACCTGCATGTTCTCATGTATTTAAACGCTCTTTAGAACAGTCATTCAACAAGGGAGCGATTATCTTGATCATTTTCAGCACCCTTACGTCTGACATCATTCTTTTCTCCATCAAGTTCATATGGTAACATCACTGTCACTACGAATGCGCAACCTCCCAACCGTTTGGATGTTGGTATAGCAATTGACAGTGTTCAACTGAGTCAACGTCTTCGCAAGAACACAGCCTTTACGACCGTATGATGGTGTATAAAGAGGACTGTTCTACGCCTGGGAGATGGCTGGAACTGCAGAAAACACACGATATCTTCTCCAAGAGATAATTCAAATACAACCCTCTAGATAAGAACATCTTCCTAGTAGCATCGAGGACATTCATTATGTCGTATGAGAAGCCAACTCTAGCCATCTTCGGATCCACCGGTGTTTGCGCCTCACAAGCACTGGCTTTGGCATTGAGAGACGGATACACAGTTACAGCTCGTAAGTCCCACCGAACTGAGATGGGAGATTACCCGATCAGATGATAGCCGGAATGGATACTGATCTCCTGGTCAATAGTCGTCCGGACGCCTGAGAGGCTTCGCAAGCTCCTATCCGAAACCCACAGCATCGACTCCAGTTTGGTAGACAGAAATCTCATCATTGTTCAAGGAAACGTCAAAACCATCGCTGATATGAAGAAAACACTTGTCATCAATAACCGCATGGTTGACTTGATCGTCTGCGGAATTGGAGGCGCACCACAGTTCCAAATGAACCTCAAAACCCCGTTTACTCTTGACGATCCGCAAATCTGCGAAAGTGCCATAAAGACTCTACTCGAAGCCATCAAAGAACTTAGCGCCGATCGCTCCATTACAGGCACCAAGAAACCCGCTATCACCGTCATCTCCACCACGGGCCTTTCTAAAACCAGAGACGTACCTCTTGTATTGTATCCTCTATACTATTGGACTCTTACCGTACTTCATATAGACAAGAAGATTATGGAAGATTTGGTTATCGATGCTGCTTCGGCTAACGAGATATCTAATTTCACCATTGTACGGCCAACACTTTTGACTAAAGGGAGAGCGAAAGGCTTGGATAACGTTAAGCAAGAGTGGGAGTTGCTGAATGGAGAAAAGGGGGATGGGCCAGGACCTACTATGGGATACTCTATCTCCAGATCGGATGTCGGGACCTGGATCTTTGAGAAAGCGATCAAGGAGATTCAGGTATGGGGTGATAGGTGTGTCAGTTTAGCATACTGAGGACTTTCGAAAAAGCTGTTGGGAGCGTAGTTCATGAATTAATGGTAGGTAAATATGTATGTGTTTTAGTTCTACTCTCAGTCCTATGCGATACCTGTAGACATTTCCTCACGTTCCCGAAGTAGGTGGGATTCCTCGGTCCTTGTACGCTTGCAAAACACCTATGAACACACCTTTTATTCCCTGATATTCAACAATCTTGATCGATTAAAACGATTGAAGCTTAAGTGCGATGAGCACAACGTCCATGTTTCTTATTTTCTGTACAAAAGAGTCGCAGTTCGTCTCGAGAGTGAGCGTACAGTAGTCGAGCAATGTCAATAGAAAGAGAAAGATATTCTTTGATTAATACTGTACTTGTGCTACATCATTCCTCATAGTCGAAGAAGTGTTCATTTAGATGAGCGCCCTTATAGATCGCCATTTCTCTTCTCCGCCTAATCATTTTGTACAAATGAAGGTCTAGCCTAATCGCCGAAGCCGTTGAGACCAAGAAGTATTGGCTGAAAAATGTAGGGAATTCTGATATGTTACAGACGTAAAGAATTCAACCGTTGTGGTTTTTATCTAGAACACCGAAAAGGGAAGGAACCAAAGTGTTGACTCCTGGTTGACTGCCGAATCGCAACTTCCATTCTCAACCGGTCCCCTGAAAAGTCACATTCCTCTTCATCTAGCGTTTGTCCTGCACTACGGCCGACGAGGACCTGCCGAAAATTTTATTTCTCTGGATATACCACTTTGTTTACTTCATCCACACCCTTTCCTTGACTTCCCTACCACAAATCACATTTCAACTTCTTGATAACTCGATCATATTGTGGGGACAAAACCCACACGACCTTCTAAATTCAGAATTAGAAGTCATTCTTCTAATTCGAGATATCTGCGGCCTTTTCAAGATGAAGATTCGCGAAGTCTTCTTCGCGAACCCCTAGAACTGGAGGGTCTATTTGGTGACGTCGGTCATCAACAGTGGTGGGACGGCTGATGAGAGTCCCACTGTCGAAGAGACCAGGAAGAGAGCATGGATGGAACGAGTCTGGCGGAATTCCTCTGATGGTGCTATTGAACGGAGCATCATCGATGCGAACTTCTTGGATGAGAACGCGATGATATCCCAGAAGATCGCGTGGGAGCTTATCGAGGATTTGATATTTACACCCATCTACACGCTTAACTATTCCCTACTGATCAAGCAAGGGCAAATATTTCGATGTCGTAACCTCGCGCCTCGCCGCCCATGTCCAAGTCCGATGGGGTGCGTCAAAACATCTCCTTGAATTACCCAGGGGATACGCAAGAGAAGTCGGGCTGAAGTGAGTAATAACCAAGTACGAACACAAGACACCAAAGTACTAATCACTATTCAATAGCCCGGTAACCATGATGTGCGCTCAACTACACTCCCATCTTTCATAAAGATGGTACAACAGGACCTGTTTCGTGGGATAGTCAATGGACAGAAGATTTTTTTGGCTTGAGTAATCGGGATGGTACAATTAATCATATTGTATCTACCTCAGCCACAAAGTCTAGATTATGCGGATAGTATCACAATGGTACCTGAGTATCAGGAAGTTCTGTACAAATGAAGGATCAGTCATCAATATTGATTCTTTTGAGTACCCTCGCTTCATATTCACTTTTCATCCCTTCATATGGTGTCATTAATTTGTAGTAGTGTATGCTTGCTTATGATATGTGGTAAGTGTATAGTATATTGTCATCTCCAACTGTTTGGCCGCCCAGGTATACTTCAGCGGTAATGGTACTATACAGCTGACAACAAGCCCAAACCTCTAGCATGTGCCATAGATACATCGAAGGCAACAAGAAAGCGATAGTGTACATATCTCCTAGCGCTACGTATGTATAGTAGAGGTAAATAGTTTAGCCGTGCTAGAGCAAATCGTGGACGGTTATAGTAGTGTAGACTAAGCTATACACTTTAGTAACTACTTGAAGTTGAGAACATTTACTAGAATGTAATTTGAAGACAAAGTATCATGACCTACATGTACTGATAAGAAGGACAGAGGGTTGGAAGTTCCACCTTGGTTCTGTACCTTATTTCCACCTGCGTTCAACAACGCAGCAACGCAACGTAGAAATCCACCAAACACGGAATAGCACGACTTCCACATCATATGAATGCCGTACTCACACGCCACCAAATTCCATCTTCAAACTTCCATAAAATAACATGACCTCAGCGTCAAATATCCCCTTGTTTCTTACCCCACAATCCCCGATCAAGCCCCGAATCTCACTAAGCCCAATCAGGAAATTTGAACTCTGCCTAAGCTTTCCAACCACTATCATTGGCGAGATAAGCACGGAAAACCAAAGCTTAGCTATCTTGGCTTCCATCATGAGGCGCTCAAACTCTCATTTTTCTGTCTGTCATGAGGTGATGCTCAACATCGTCAACGGCGTACTTCTGTAGTGAAAATATCTCGCTGCAGATGCGACCATTGAGCGCGGGGATAGACTGCGAGTATGGAGAAATGGGGATGTATAAGAGCTTATTTATATGTGATTGTACAAATTTTACAATATGAAAGTGTGTGGAAGTGTATCCTTAAAACTGCACATAAAAGTTCCCAAGATTTGCTTAAGCGGTCTTGGTGGCGTATATGTGCAGGGCTTCCATTGTAACGTTGAGGTCATTACCGGGGAAGCTTGTGAGGGGTATAATCAGATCTGTCTGACCTCAACAGTTCTTCACTCGCCTTCACCCCCCTTAGAACCTTCTGACACTGTGCGGGGACAAGTTTGGCTGTATCTACCTATCCTCCAACCTCAAGAAACTGTAAAATCAGTGTAACATCACAATGGCTCCGTCGGAGGGGAGGATCGAGTCGCGCCATGCGACTCCAGTCGATATACCAGACGAGAACATGAGTCCTGGTCAATACATCGCGACGAGAATTCCGACTTTGAAACCGCCGATGGCAAAGGCGCCAAATCCCTTCAAGTGTCTGGTGAGCATTTCCGCATCTCAAACATACATATCATGGGGGACACCGATTTCTGACCGTGACAGGCGCTATTAAACAAACAACAATGGCTTTTCTTCCTCGTCGCCTTCTTCGCCTGGTCTTGGGACGCCTTCGATTTCTTCACCGTCTCCCTGACCGTCGAGCACCTCGCCGAGACCTTCGAAAAATCCAAAGCAGACATCACCTGGGGCATTACTCTCGTGCTCATGTTGCGATCTGTCGGTGCCGTCATTTTCGGTATCGCTGCAGATAGATATGGGCGTAAATGGCCGTTTGTTGTTAATAACGTGCTCTTTATTATTTTGGAGCTTGCGACTGGGTTCTGCAGCACGTACAAACAGTTCTTAGGTGTACGTGCGCTTTTTGGTATCGCGATGGGTGGACTGTATGGCAATGCGGCTGCTACGGCGCTGGAGGATTGTCCGGATGCTGCGAGAGGTATTTTGTCGGGGATGTTGCAGGAGGGATACGCTTTTGGGTATCTTCTTGCTACTGTATTTGCTCGTGCTTTTGTGAATACTGTTGGTCATGGATGGAGGCCTGTAAGTTGCGAACCAGTCCGAATGTTGATATAAGTGGCTGCTAACAGATCAAACACAGCTCTTCTGGTTTGGAGCCGGACCTCCTGTTCTCATAATCATTTTCCGTCTTTGCCTTCCGGAGACGCAAGCGTACCAAGAGAGACAGAGAGTGAGAGAATCTGATACCAACGTCGGGAAAACCTTTATTGCAGAGGGTAAGGTTGCATTAAGACGCCACTGGTTGATCTTGATATACATGGTCCTTCTTATGGCGGGATTTAACTTCATGGTGAGCTGCTCCAGATGGTTACAACCATGTTAAAAACATAATTTCTGACAAGTCTGAAGTCCCATGGATCCCAGGATATCTATCCCACAATGCTCTCAAATCAATTCAACTTCAGCCCCGACACAGTGACCGTAACCCAAGTCGTAGCAAACCTAGGAGCCATGACAGGCGGTACCTTAGTCGGATACTCTTCGCAAATCTTCGGCCGCCGCTTCACCATCATCTTCATCTCCATCGTTGGCGGCGCCCTACTCTACCCGTACACCTTCGTGAAAACCCACGCAGTCATCGCACCAGCATTTTTCGAGCAATTCTGTGTCCAAGGCGCATGGGGAGTTATCCCAATCCATCTCATGGAGCTTTCACCGGGCGGTTTTCGTACTTTCGTAGTTGGAACGTCGTACCAGCTCGGTAACCTCGTTTCTTCGGCATCTAGTACTATTGAAGCGACGCTTGGTGAGGGGCTTCCGTTACCGCCCAAGGAAGACGTGAAACGGTATGATTATGGAAAGGTTATTTGCATATTCATGGGGTGTGTTTACATTTATGTTATTATCTTAACGTACATCGGGCCGGAGTATAGAGGTCGGGCCTTCGATGTGAAAGCTGATAAGGACTTGGCTGAAGCGACATATCATCGTGAAATTATAAATACTGATTCAATTGCACGAAGAACCGGAAGCTCTGATGAGGAGAAAGGAATAACTCATGATGAAAAAGAACGGTTTTAGATAAGCCGTCCGAGAAGAGGTAGTCTCGGTGCGGCTGCGGAGAGAATATGTGTCTATTTGTTTTGGAATAGCGAGTTTGTATGAAAGGAAGTACTTACACTATCGATTTTATCTTTTTCGTTCCGTTAATTGACTCCTTGAGAACGGTGATGTATTATTACTGAATTCCGTTGCTACACACAGCCGTCAGTTGCCGTCAACCCCTCATTGGCCAAGTGGAGACTACGCCCTTTCGACGACCTACATATTGCCCGAAAACCGCATCAATTGTGCAGCTATGACTCTAAGGTTGGTTTGGTGACTTTTGAGCTTGATATTATATATATATCTGTGCGGCAGTGAAAGGAGTAGTCGTTTCCATCTGTAGATAATTGTCGCACCGTCCGTTTCGTAAACCATCCCTGTATTTATTCAGAATGACGATCAGGCCCCCAAATGCAACAAACGAGCAGTCACTACCTGTTCGTGAAAAGAGGCTTGAGCAATCTATCTCCAATGGCTCTCGACCGACCTTTGGTAGGGCTATGCGATCAGAGTTCATGTTTGATGATGACTTTATGAACCTGAATCACGGTAATCCCCCTTCTTTAACAACAAGTATCGCAATTGAAACCGCTGTCGTTGATATTAACACTGAGTAGGATCCTTCGGTACCTATCCGCGCGAGATCCGCAACGTGCTGCGTCACTACCAGGAGAAGAGCGAAGCCCGTCCTGACCAGTTCATCCGCTACGACTACCCAAAGCATCTAGATGAGTCTCGAACCGCGATCGCGAAGCTGTTAAACGTCCCCGTTGATACAGCAGTATTCGTTCCAAATGCAACGACTGCTGTCAATACCGTGCTCCGTGGCCTGACATTCGCACCTAACGACAGAATCATCTATTTTGCAAGCATATATGGGGCTTGTGAGAAGGTTGTTGCGTATATCACTGAAATTACGCCTGCGGAATCGATCAAGATAGAGTTTGAGCACCCTGTTCCCAATGAGTGGTTGGTGCAAGAGTTCAGAAGAGTTGTCCAGAAAGAGAAAAGTGAAGGGAAGAATGTTAAAGTAGCTATCTTTGACGTTGTCAGCAGTATGCCAGGTATAAGAATGCCGTTTGAAGACTTGACCAGGGCTTGTCGGGAACTTGGAGTACTCAGTTGTATCGACGGCGCACATGGTGTCGGCCACGTGGAGCTTGACCTCGGAAGTCTCGATCCAGACTTCTTTGTGAGCAATTGCCATAAGTGGTTGTTTGTTCCTCGAGGTTGTGCAGTTTTTGTTGTCCCAACTCGCAACCAGGAGCTTATGAGATCCACCATACCAACATCTCACGGGTTCACTCCAAAACCAAGGTAAGTAAATTTAGCAGCATATCAGGCTATTTACCTAAAGTCTCTAGGCTTTCCGGCAAAGGTATTGGTAACCCGTTGCCGTTATCCAATAAATCACCTTTCATTACGAATTTCGAATTCGTGGGTACAATTGATAATTCACCGTATCTTTGCATCCCCGCCGGAATCGAGTATCGTTCAAGTATAGGCGGAGAGAAAGCAATCCGTGATTATTGCTTCAATCTTGCCAAAACCGCCGGTCAACTCCTTTCGACCGAGCTAGGGACCGAGATCCTAGAGGACGAAGAGAACCACGGAAATTCCAATTTTAGTAACGTCAAACTTCCAATAGAGCTTAACCGCCTCGATATCATGGTGGAAAATGCGCAAGTAAACCTACCAGACGTAGGTATAACTGTTAGAGACTGGTTGACGATGAGAATGGTTAGGGAGTACAGTACGTTCATGGCGCTTATTGGGTATAAGGGGGCCATCTGGATTCGAGTCAGTGCACAGATATACCTCGAACTAGCTGATTTCAAGTGGGCTGCAGAAATCTTGAAGGAGTTATGTGGTAGAGTATACAAAGGGGAGTTCTTAGACGACATCAAGAAAACTGTATCCTGATCCCCGAGTACCCAAAATGGGCAAAAGAGCATGCATCTAGTTACAGTTAGTAGATTCGGTCTTCAAATAGCGCGCACTTACTAAAGACATAATGTTTTGTGGTTATTCTTTCTTGAAACCATTTGTAAACATTTCAGCACGGCTGACACTACTTCCGGTTTCCGGATCCGACTTTCACTTTGTAAACACGCTTACAAATTCGCTTTTGTCCCCACCAGTCAATCAATTTAGTTGTCTTAGCAAGCATATATTACGGTATAACGGAAGGAGGAGCTTTAGACTTCCGATGAATTTGAACAAAGTTGTATAGAGTTTTACAAACACTGCATTTTGCGTTTTGCTTAGAAGCAGCTCTCGCTGTTCGCGCATTGATGGATTGAGAATCAACAGGAATACTCCTAGTGGCTAAGAAGATGAGATGAGAGCATCAAGAGGATTATTGACAACATGTCCGCATAATCTATGTTTCCTCTAAATGTTTATAAAGAGACGATGACCCTCTGTAGAAGGTCAGTATAACAAGCAGGAACGCAGAACTCAGGATAACTCAAAAGCAAAGTAGAAATACAGAAGACAAGTCAAACGCAAGATCCGAAGTTCAGAACAACTTGAAAGTCGAAACCGTGCTCAAAATAACATGACCAAACCAATTACAATATACGGCAAGGGTGGTGTGAGTATTCACAATGTCTTGCATATAGCAAAATACTAAGTTTAAGCAGACCCCCAATCCACTTAAGGTCCTCATCATGCTTGAGGAACTCGGATTACCTTTCGAGACGAAGGAAGTACAAAATGAGGACTTGAAGAAAGAGCCATATGAAAGCGTCAATCCGAACGGAAGACTCCCCGCAATTTTCGATCCGAATACGGATGTGACCCTCTTCGAAGTATGCAACCCATAGTTCTTTATCAATCTGTTGATCCTTTGGCTGATTGTCCATAGTCGGGCGCTATTATTGAGTATCTTGTGGAAACCTACGACAAGGAGGGGAAGTTTACCTACACCACCTCACCAGAGAAGTACCTCCTCAAGTCATGGTTAGCTTTCCAAATATCTGGCCAGGGCCCTTACTTCGGTCAAGCTGCTTGGTTTATGTTCTTCCACCCGGAGAAACTTCCATCGGTAATTGAACGCTATCAGAACGAGATCAAGCGCGTGATAGGTGTTTTCGAGAGACACTTCAAGCGCAAAGGTACGGAGTACCTTGTAGGGGACAAAGTGACCTATGTGGATCTGGCTTTTATCCCTTGGAACAGCGGTATCTCCGGGTTTCTAGTCAAGGACTGGGATTGGCGGAGCGAGCATCCTCTTACTGCTGCATGGCATGAGAAGTTGATGTCTAGGCCAGCTGTGAAAAAGATACTAGAGGAGCATGGGCCAAAGGTCTAAAGATTCGTTAGGTATTCAGTGTTCAAGTAGTCTTTTTCTGCGCGCGACGAGTTGTGATGTAAAAGAACGCGTAAGAAGAAGTGCGATCGTCGTAGAACATGGATTCTTCCGCATCTGTGAATTATTTCAGAACAGAATAGATAGATCTTGAATTACATTTGATGCAAATATGGGCTGAGGAAAACACTGTGCACAACTTGACGCGCTCGAAAAGACGCGACGTAATAGGGATGCCAAGCCGGCGGTGCACGGTTTATATTTCACAACGCACCGCAACCACTCCATCATTAATATCATTGTCTTTACCGTCCCTTATCCTCTTTCAATGATCATCCAGATATTATTTACATCTAAATCAACGCAAGGAGGTTCTCGTACTGTAAACATGACACTAAACTTCTGTTCGGCCTTGGTAACAACAGCGCAGAACTAGAACTAGAACACCATACCATTCCCTGAACAGTCTGTTCTCGTGATAGACGGTGGACTTCCCACGACAGAAGACCCTGAAATAGAAGAACTACGAGAACCCCTCCCTTCAGGGGAGTCTTGAGTGGAGTCTTGAGGGACATCGTAATGAAGTGACATCCCTCGTCTGATGTTGAAGAGCCTGTCGGTGATTGTTGCCGCGTTTACTTTCGGTTTGGGTTCGAAAATAATGTCTTTAACCAAGGACACACATTCATCGATCCAGTTGTATTCTTCTCCCTGCCTATTTCTATTTTTCCGCAGATTTTCCAACCAGCTCGATACCCTTGGTTTGATGTTTCCGTTTTCATCATAAAATCGCATGTCATCACTCCCTTTCTTGCACCTTTTTCTCAGTTCAAGGACTAATTCGTGTCCTCCAACAGCGTACCCTACGACTTCACATAGGATAGCTCCGAATGACCACACGTCTCCAGTCCTCGCGTCTTCCTGATCCTCACCTCGCTCTTTAATCCAGGGGGCTGTAAACTTCCCACCATTACGTTTCGTTTTCGTTTTTGAAAGAGATGGTGTTAGTCTATGGGTTAGGTCGCATGTTGTTGTTGGTTCCGATATCTCCGTTGTACGTGATCGTCTGGGAATAGGAGAGAGCAGATCGAGCTGTGCTTTCGGGTTCGGCCTATCATCGGATACAGATCTATTTCCCTGCAGACGCCTTTTTGGTTTGATCTTAGAGAGACCGAAATCTGTGATCTTCCAGATTCCCACCGGGTATGTAACATCCTGCTCGATGTTGTTCGGGAAAAATACCAAAATGTTCTCGGGCTTGAGATCATTGTGTGTACACGCAATTACATCCGTGGAGACCAGTCCAGAATGGAGAAACTTGAGAGCATCGGCTAGGTATCTACACTCTTGGATGACGTCTCCAGCCCACCAATGGTCTGAATTGTTCCTCCCATCTGGTGCCGCATCATTTCGTTTAGCTCTCGGCCCTTCTGTAAGTAAAGTTTCCAAGGAGAACGCTGCCAGATCATAGAATATGTGATATGTTGGACCAACTTGGGAGAACTGTTCTTTAATCGTAGTGATATTGACCATGATTCGGGAATGTTGACTCAAGCATTCTCGGAGTGAGGTTAGATTTTCGAACTCTATTTGTTCCGCATTTCGCTCTATAACTCTTTTCACGGCCACCTTTCGCGGCTAGTGCTCGAATGATGTGATTAGTTTGTTTACTTTGATAAGATAAGAGGAACATACCTCAGTATTTTCAGTTTTAAAAGTCGAAGTTTCGTATTTCAGATGATGAGGAGCGATGACTACCTTATACACAGATCCTGTAGCACCATCCCCGATTTTCTCTTCTGGTTCGATGTATGGAAATCGATAGTGTAACTCAGAGAGCACGTATGGCCTTGGCCTCTCTTGAATAACCAACGGACAAAACTGCCATTGATTTTTAAAGAATGAGTGTCCGTCATAGGGTCCTAGAAAGTCTTCTTTGACGAGTTCTTCTCTGGGGAATGGAAGATTCACATCGCGACGATGGCGCTTAACGAAGATCGCCTCGAACTGATCCCATTCTTCAAACCTGATAAGGATAAGGATAGACAAAATTTTCAGATAATCTCCCATCTCGTTATTCAAATCCATCGATCGTGGATACCACAACTGGTTTCGGTAAAATCGATATCTATCCTGTTTGCACCAAAAGTCTGCTAGCTCGTGGGATAAAATAATGCTCTGATCTAAGCTTGATGTCGATGATCTAGCGAGTTGTTCAAGGTCCACGGCGATCCTCCTCTGTAATTCCTTTGACTCTCGAGGAGCTAAAGGAGGTATACGAGCAATATTATTCGCCCATGTTGGAATCGTACCGTATCCATTCGCCCCGTTGTTGTTTTCGTTAAGCGGTAGAAGTTGCTCTCTTGATGAGCTTGACGAAGCTCTATCTCCTACCGACTGAGTATTCGAACTGGATTTACCCTGCGACGTACGTTTTCGACGACCACCGAAACAGGAAAGACAGAAAGACATTATTGAGTTCGGCTCTTTGATCATTAGGGATTTGACATGGATTAATCCAATAATTTCACAGAAAACGAGTCGTCAGGAAGCTTGTGTAGAGACGACCTTTTCGAAATAAAAGACAAGCATAGGTCTTTCACCACTATATCTTTAGCATTGTAAGTGTCAAGGAAACAATAACTGCCTCGTGGGGGTAGCAAACATAACCGCCCCGGGGCTTTTGATGCACCATCTACAGAAAATCGAGTTCGTACGGAGTACATAGCGAGAATCACGAAGTTCGACCAATGATCGCAAGATTTATGCACAAGGCTGCGGCAATCTGTCGCATCCAGCTGGAACAAGCGAGAGTGTGGGCGCCAACATATGAACACCAAAATCAGTTGGAGGGTCGCTTAAATATTCGATTTGCTTAGATATATACACACCGGATGGCGCAGCTACCTCATCAGTCTAAAAGTCACACCGGAAAAGACCAAGCCGGTATGTCATTATTGTTTTACATTGGGGCAATATACATTCACTCACCCGTCAAATAGTCGCCTCGATCGTTCAGCCTTGTCATTCCATCAAATAATATCTCGCCAACCCTCGCTCAGATGCAAATCCAAGGCAAACTTGCATAAGCACGATCAAATCTTTAGAGGCATAGGAAAAGCAATATGCGGCTCTGCAAAGTTCAAATAGCTGGTATAAATGATAGTGTCAGGAGTCTTTCTAAATCAGCCTTAGGTTTGCCGCAACTCTGCCTTGGAATATACTCTAAATAACCTTTAATTTGGCCCTTATGTCACGCTACGCCGTTCACATCGTTCTCCGGCCTAGGTTAAGCGGTTACATCACTAGAGCCCAACTAACCGCTTTCTTGGAGGATAGATTTCCTCGAGATCAATATCCAGGAGCAGCGACTAATCGATTTGAAATAAAGGTACAACACGAACACCGTACGTGACTGACCGCAGTACTCTAATGGACATATTGAATACCGTAGGAAACAAACGATCAATGGGAATTCTACGCTCCTGCAGAGATACCTGAGGTGAGTCTTCCCAGTCAAAACTAGATTCCCAGTGTTTCGGTCGCTGAAATAGTCACTCTCAGGAAGCCTATGAGTATGTTAAAGATTATCTGGACTAAACTACTCTAAACTAAGTTCTCTAGACCACTAAAGAAGAAGAACGGCTGAGGCACTGTGACTTGCGTTGGCTGCCGGTCTAGTCATTGGCGCAGTGCTTGACTGGTAACTCTTATGAGTCGTCTTGGTAATTATTGCATGTACGAGCGATGTTTGGCCTTGTGAAGGCTACCGGCCGTATTGTTTGGGCAAGTGGATCGGATTGCTCATTGCAAACTTGATCATCTGAACCGAATTGTCGGCTCTCGGGCTGGAAGTGGAACTCAATAGCACTCAACAATATGTTTTCATAGGTTGTGCGGAGCTTCGAAAATTGTGCGTGCTTCTAGACGAATGTTGCGCCCTCGAGGGTGGCAGCTCCACAGCCTTATCATACAGTACAAGGCTACAATTGGTCCTATCGAAGTCATCTCACATGTGGCTGAGTGTTACGCATGCACTGCCCTCCGTCTGATAAGATGTAAAGCATCAAAACCCTTTTCGGGTCCTGTCCATATTTCCGTCCCACCGAGTTTCTGAAACCATATTTCTTTTCTCGCTAACATGAATGTAAATCTTCAGTATCAGGTGCATTCAAGCGACATACTTACACCTGTGGGAAATCTATCCTTCGACGACGATGCAAAAGAATATCTCGACCGTATTCAAAAGCGTTCCCATGTTTTATTCAATGGCAAGACCAATTTTGATGTACGGTTAACGCGAATTCGATGCAAGAGTACAGAGATCATTCACCGCAGTGGAATTGCTGAATCTGAATCAGTAGAAGAGATTTCTTTTGATAGACCATCGCTTTCCTTCATAAAGGATGAGTATGAATTAGACGAGCACTTGAAAAAATCAAGCGAGGATCTATATAGAGTGATGTGAAAATACCAGCTCTAATAATTAACAAATTGTACTGACTCAATTGCAGATCCTTCTCTCAAGAGTTTTCACTTGACCCATTATCATGTACAAAAGAAGCAATGATGGTGACGATAAGAGACTGTAGAGTCCCACTTATGTTTTTCGATGTATTACTCAAATTTGGAAATCAGGAGCAAGTTTTCGATGAGTCCTCAGGATTCAGACAGGCTTGTCAACGCTCGGAAAGCTCATTCGGTAAGAAGCTTCAAGACCCTCTATCCACTAGGCCATCCAAACTCTTGATCGAAAATGAACCAACTGAATTTACCTTGGATAGAGATTTCCTATCAACTGATGTACGTTGAGCCAAATGGTCGACGTCTTGGGAGAGACCCTTGGTCATATCGTCAAACCGGACTCTACCATCGATACCAGGCAAAAGGAAGCACCAATATATTTGTTCTATTGCATCCTAAATCGGACTCGGTCGTTCAACAACGAATCGAATCATGCTCACGAAGTCCAGAAGAGAAACAATCCCTTGCTGAACATCCGATGTACTTGCATTTGATCATTTTAAAATCTTACACTGCACATTGGCAAAGTTATATCGAGGACCTAGCAGATGGTCTAGCTAAGATTGTACGTCACAATTCTATACTCAAATTTCGGCCGCTAAAAGTTAAGTAGAGAAGTCGCATCTTAGTTCTGAATGTCCGAGAATCGCATTTCCAACCAGAAAAACTGCAAACCCTCCGTAATCTTGAGGACAAAATCTCATGTAAAGCATTGAGGTGTTTAAGAAGCACCGTGAAGCTTGTTCAAACACTAAAGGAGTTGAACGTAGGGCTCGAGGGAAACAAAGACTTGGAATTTGAGGAGAAGACCAAACAAGTTCATCAAGCGTTTCGATTGATCATTCACCGTCTCGAAGGCCATATAAATGCTGCCGAGATGCTAGCTGAAAGGATTCAGTCGACTATAGGTTTGGTGAGTTTTCACAGAGTTCAAAAGAAATCGTGCTCGGTGACTTGATAACCGAACGCGGAGAGGCCTTACTTCAAGTGTGACCCATTCCATTTTTTAGTAATCCTTTGATACTAACATACCCTTAGTTTAGAGATCTCCTTGATCTTCAAAACCAAGCGGCGTCAGACAAACTGGACAACCACATGCTGAAATTGACCCGAGAAAGCGTCGACGATAACGCCACTGTCCGTGTGATCACATTCGTTACCTTAATATATCTCCCTGCGTCATTCATGGCCGTAAGCTTCAAACTCTATTTTCTGCTAATCTACTTTTAAAAATCTCCGCTTAGTTCAACTGTTTATCATTTCGGGCAAGGGTCTTTCGGCTATCTTCACTTAGCTTGTTTATTTTATTGTCAAGATACGTGTTATTGGGCATTTCTCTTCTTTACATCATCTAAACTGTACCTTCCATCGGCCAATTACTTATCAAGTTCTTTCCATCAATATTGATAATTACTTGTCTGTTATCCATAACATTCTCTAACACACCCCAGACACTCCTAGGGATGAACCTCTTCGATTTCGATTCTGACGACAACGGTACTCTAAAAATCTCACCCTGGTTCTGGGTCTATATTGCTGCAACGTTGCCACTGACTATCATGACGGTCGGCGGATGGTACCTCTTCAAAAGACGACATTCGCGGGAACGGAAGAATAAGGACGTGGAGGATTCGAGGAGGGAGGGATAGGGTATAAAAGGTGTTGAAAATTAGTAGATATCATGAAGGCGGTTTTGTGCGTAGATATCGTTCTACTTGCGTACATAAATTTCGAATATACTTTTTAATTTTTTATTCTGAGCGTGAGTATCATATTCCTATGATGAGCGTGACTATGAGGATATTTCATATTGTGAGATTTTGACTAGAAGGCGGAATATGAGTTGGGTTAATATTATAATCGCCTCGTCCTTTTTTTTCAATTTTAATATTTAAGCAGATGGTCCCTAACTGGGTACAGACAACATACCAGATCACCTTGGACAATCCACACCAATAACACCTTAGAGAGGGGAAAGAAGTCATAGAAACCCTATCAACCTCCCGTAATCAATATCTCTCTCTGTGATAATGATTAAATAGAGCTCATATTGTTTATAACCCTCCTTCACATGCATTCAGTACAGTACAATCCAAGCAGCAAATCTTCCACCAAAATTTAGTAAAGCCATTAGCGGCATCAACTTAATTGTTTCCTTGGAATGACGATAACATCGAAATTACCTGATTCGAATCCGAACCCCTTGGATTGGGCTTGCCATATCTATAAATCTTCGGTTAAGCATGAGAAGGGGTGGACTTCTCCACAAACACCAGTGTCATTCCACAACCGCCGTCTTATAACTTGGTAACCTTTCCGTACGGCTAGTTCCCTCCCCTAAGCTTTCCCCCTGCTCAGGAATCTCGGGCAGGAAGGCGGGCTGCGCAATGACACTGCTGCGCGCCACAACCGCAGGGAGCGGGGACCAGACTCGCGGGACGGGTATCGCTTGCTCGCCGACATCCATTTCCCCTTTCTCTGCCTCATAACCCACCTTCTTCTGCTCTTTCTCTTCACCCTCCCTGATGATACCAGTCTCGAGTTCTGTAAGCCTCGTCAACATCAACCCCGGGACGTCCTCGGAGATGGGTAAGCCGGGTTTTGCTTTTCCGACTCGCCAGACTCTCCACATCCGCATGAGGGTGTGTCTCTTTACGGCCCATAGTAGTCCTAGACCGACGGTAACAAGGATGCCGATGCTGAGCCAGACGGTTGCTGCTATGGAGAGTGGTATGGATCGCGTGTGGGCTTCGGTTGCGAGGGTTGTAGTTGCAGCTGGGGCTGGGGTTGAGGAGGAAGAGGAAGAGGGGATGAAGGAGGTGGAAAATGTGGAGGAGAGCTTGAGTGTGAAGAAGGCGGTAGGTGTTGAAGGTGTGAGGGTGGTAGTGGGAAGGGTAAGTGTGACGAGGGTTGTTGGTGTTGGTGGGATTAATGTCGTCATTGCGGTGTTTTGTGTGTTTATACTTTTGTGGATTGGATATGTTGATTTGGACGAGAAACGATATACTTACTCTTTTGATTATTTTAGTTTTGATACTCGCCCACAGAGCAGTTCTAATATGCAGAGATTTAGTTAAGAAGTTGGCGTTGAGGAATGAACCTGATATTTGAGTGTAGTGCTTCTTGTTACTAGTCTAGGCCTCGCACTTTGGAAACAAAGACTCAAAGTTTGGGTGTTTCAAGATTAAATTAGGCTATGAGATAACAATAGATGAAAGTGAGGCTAAATTTGACCATAAGATAACAAAGAAGTTACAGGGACATGCACAAGGCGTTGTCCTCGACGGAAAGCATCGTACTGGAAACTTGGAAACAGAAAGAGCATCGGGACTTAATATTGACTCTTTAAGGGAACTGAAGTTAATTGAGTGCTATGGCCGAAATGATAGTATTAGGATTGAGAATGGCTCGAGGACTAGGAGAAAGAGTAGATTACTCAGATGCACGAATATCTCGTACTCAGTCGAAAGACGAGTAGAGAGAAAGTTTGAGATTCAAAGGAGCTTCATATCACAACTCTGTCGGCCGTCACCTTGTATTCAAGTATAAAAATTTAGCTATGAAATGTTTCTCAATGCTGCTAGCGTATAGTACTATATGTGGTAGTCATCATCATACGAAAGAACACACCCCCCTTGGGTACTGCGCTCTTGAATCCGAACATTTTATGTCCCTCGTTTCCCTGTACTTATTGGTATACGGTTCTGATTGATGGGTGTTGATTTAAGGTTGTCAATAACAAAAGTCGACTTATCCAAGGTAGGTCGCACCGAGGCCCACCTATTTTAGGAAAACGCGACTCGGATCGGATTCGGCCCGGTAACCCTCAGCTTTGATATATCGCCGGTTGGTAGCTTGTTGATTTATATGAAAGATGATTTCGAAAGAAACAGGAGAAGAAATTATTTCCTATGCAAGATATTTCAACGCTGGATTTCACGTAGCTGTAAAGTTGTGGCTACGTGCGCGATAATAATAATGATATTATCACAGTATTGCTTAATTGCAACAGCAAAAATATAAGATGAAAGTTAGAATGGAGGCTGAATATGCGGGAGAATAAGAGACGAATCAAAATATTTCTAATTTAGGAATTCAACACTAGGTCCGCATTCCGCACTCTCGGAGAAAATCCTAGGATTACGCAGGGAGATGCTACTTGTGGCAGTATACGTGTTCATGATGCTGTACAAGTACAAGTATTTATCTGGAGAAGGAAATCTCCATGGGAGGGCTGATAAGGCATGCTCGTTTATAGGAAAGCGGAGGCCGATGCGACGTCAGCTAAACCAGTTACAGCATGCTTATGCAAGTAAGAGCAACGTCGTTGGTGAGATATGATCCCTCGCTTCGGTGCGGGTCGGGGACATTCAGCTAGAAGTAGTAGGGAATAATGATTAGCGTGATTCCAGAAATTCTTACTGATGAGCTGCTGAAGGCTGGGTGTCTCATCGCTGTTACCCAAAGAAATCCGGGCGGTGTCGTAAAGAAGATTTGGAACACCGTATGGAGCACACACAAAAGTACCGTCGCTGGGATTTTCGTGTAGCTATAACAAGTCAAGAAGGTATCTACAATGCTAAAGTGGGCGAAACAGTGACTTTACGAAAGCCGAGGCGAGACTCTGGTCCAGAAGGCCTTAATGTATATTCAGCGGCGAGTCGGGAAGACTTTGACATGCAGTACCCGGCATACCGGATTTGAAACGGTCATGATTGGCGTATTACATGATGCAGTTTCCACTACTGTCCGTACTGTCGCCATGATCCAAGGGCCTTTGGGTTCTGTTGGCTCTGAAGAGCCCTGGAACTGTGGCCTCTGGAAGGGTACATACAGTAGTAGTCATCACAGATCACAGCTACTTGTACGCTTCGGCCCTATCATATTGGTGTGTGGCAAAGGTATTTAACAATTGGCTTTGTTTAGCAGAAGCCGGGAAGAATCCAGGATGCGAACGGCTTCGGAGATTGAGCCATGTTCTGATTGTATATTTTTCAAAGTGTCCAAAGAAAATGTAGGCAAAAAAGAGAATCAAATGACGAAGGCAAAAAATGATATATTACAAGTGAGGTGGTCTTTACCTTTTATCGATATTCTGACCGTGCGCAAGCCGCGGGGGAGGCAGGTCGTTGAATTTGGGGGGATACTCATAGTCTTGGCGCTTTAGGAAGCCGCTAGTTAAAACAGTCTTAATTCTAGGACCCTGGCAAAAATTTTGGTTTTTTTTTTGACCGCTGCCACAAGAAACGCATAAAAACCCTTCCAGCCCACTTTCTTCCTTACATTCTAAAAACTCTCTCCCCTCACTTTTTGTGGTGCTTCTTCTCTTCCTTTTCTTCCCTTTTTCAGTTTCTTTATACCCTTTTAAGTTCGATAGATAGCGCCCTTTGCGCTATTAGGAGTAGAATGGCTCCCTCTATCGAAGCCGCAGCCCACACCGCTGCTAACATCAAGTCCGAAAATTCAAAGTCCGTCAAGGTTCTGGAGGAGCTTCTCAAGAAGCTTACGGTATCGAAACAACAAGATGAAATTAACGCCTCTTCTCTCGATCTTGCTACATTCATCAACGGCGACATTGAGGAGAAAGATGCCCCCACACAGTAAGTTTTGCACCCGCTTCGCCCTCGGAAAAGTTTTCGCCCCATTGGTATTTGACTATTTCTATATTCTAACGATCATTCTAGAGCCGTTGAATTGCTGAAGAAGCAACTCGGCAACAAGAAGGATGCTTTGGCGCGAGAGCGTGCGTTGGACGCTATCCGGGCTATTGCTCAACATTCCACCGTCTCTCCCTCCGTCGAACCATACCTTGTCGTCCTTCTTCCCAATGTCCTCGCCGCAGTTGGTGATAAGATGACCTCGGTCAAGAACGCTGCCCAGACTACCGCACTCGCCATCGTTGGTGCTACAAACGCCAATGCCGTCAAGGCTGTTCTTCCTCCCATCCTGCACTCTCTAAAAAATGCTCAGAAATGGCAAGAGAAGATGACTGATCTGCAATGCATTGAAGCTCTTTGCGTCAGTGCACCAGCTCAGCTATCTTTCCGTGTCCCAGATCTTATTCCCGCCGTTTCCGAGGCTATGTGGGACACAAAACCTGAGGTCAAGAAGGCTGCATACGGAACAATGGAGAAAGTTTGCGCTCTTATCGTCAATAAGGATATTGAACGCTTCATTCCGGAGTTGATCAAGTGTATCGCTAAACCAGAGAATGTTCCCGAGACCGTTCACTTGCTAGGTGCTACTACTTTCGTTACCGATGTTCACGAGCCAACCCTCGCCATTATGGTTCCTCTCCTAGAGCGTGGTCTCGTTGAACGCGAGACTGCTATCAAGCGTAAATCCGCCGTCATCGTTGACAACATGTGCAAGCTTGTCGAGGATCCTCAAATCGTCGCTCCTTTCTTGCCGAAGATGATGCCAGCTCTTACTAAGAACTTTGAGACCATCGCCGACCCTGAGGCGCGTGAGAAGACCAAGCAAGGTCTCGATACCCTCACTCGTGTTGGTGCAGTCAAGGACGGTAAGATTCCAGAGGTTTCCAGGGCTGGTGATATCGGTACCGTGTTGGCTATGCTTAAGCAGATCCTTTCTTCAGCCAAGCACAAGGATGTTGCTGAATCTGCTAAATTCGAACCAATTCTTTCATATATTTCTGCTGTTGCTGGCCAACTCATTGATGAGAAGGTCACTGATCAGCTCGACTGGGTCACCAACGCTTCTCCCTACATTAACGCAGTCATTGGTGACGAAGATACTAAGAACGTTGCGGATACCCTCAGAAAGCGTTCTTCACCCGGCATCGAAGAGGAAGACGTTCCAGAACCAGATGAGGAAGAAGGCGAGGATCTCTGCAACTGCACTTTCAACTTAGCCTACGGTGCCAAGATTCTCCTCAACCAAACTCATTTGCGTCTCAAACGTGGTCAACGCTATGGTCTTCTTGGGCCCAATGGTTCAGGCAAGACTACCCTCATGCGTGCCATCAATAACGAACAAGTTGAAGGTTTCCCCAAGCAGAGCGAAGTCAAGACTGTTTATGTAGAACACGATCTCGATTCTGCTGATACTGAGCAGACTGTCATTGGCTGGACTATGAAGAAGCTCGAGTCAGTTGGCATCAAGAAGGATCAAGCAGATGTCGAGGCCAAGCTCATCGAGTTCGGTTTCGTCAAGGAGCAACTCGATTCCGCCATCACCTCTCTTTCTGGTGGTTGGAAGATGAAGCTTGCTCTTGCTCGTGCTGTGTTTGAGGAGCCCGATATCCTGCTTCTTGACGAACCTACCAATCACTTGGACGTCAAGAATGTTGCTTGGTTAGAACAATACCTAGTCAACTCTCCTTGCACATCCATCATTATCTCCCACGACAGCAAGTTCTTGGATAACGTCATTCAGCATGTTATCCACTACGAGCGCTTCAAGCTCAAGAGATATCGTGGTAACCTCAGCGAGTTCGTCAAACGTGTGCCGTCAGCAAGGTCTTACCATGAGCTTTCCGCGACCGATATGGAATTCAAGTTCCCTGAACCCGGTTTCCTTGAAGGTGTTAAGACTAAGGCGAAGGCCATCGTCCGTGTCAACAAGATGAGCTTTCAATACCCAGGCACCTCAAAACCTCAAATCTCCGACATCACCTTCCAATGTTCGCTCGGCTCTCGTATTGCTGTCATTGGTCCCAATGGTGCTGGCAAATCCACTCTTGTCAACGTCTTGACTGGTGAGCTTATTCCCACATCTGGTGATGTTTATCAACACGAGAACATCCGTATTGCATACATTAAGCAGCATGCCTTCGCACATATCGATCATCATCTCGACAAGACTCCTTCTGAGTACATTCAATGGCGTTTCCAGACCGGTGAGGATCGCGAGACTATGGATCGTGCAAATAAGATCATCACCGATGAGGATGAGAAGGCCATGGACCACATCTACAAGATCGAAGGATCTCAGAGACGTGTCATTGGCATCCACTCGCGTAGAAAGTACAAGAACTCCTACGAATACGAGTGCTCGTTCGCCCTAGGTGAGAACGTCGGCCAGAAAAACGAGAAGTGGACTCCTATGATGACTGCCGATAACGCTTGGATTCCTCGCTCTGAAATCCTTGCGACCCACGGTAAGATGGTCGCGGATGTCGATCAGAAGGAAGCCCTTGCAAGCGGTCAATTCCGTCCCCTTGTCCGCAAGGAAATTGAGTCTCATGCCGCCAACTTTGGTCTCGACGCTGAGCTCGTCTCCCACTCCCGTATGCGTGGTCTCTCTGGTGGTCAGCGTGTGAAGGTCGTCCTTGCCGCTTGCTCATGGCAACGTCCTCACTTGATCGTTCTCGACGAACCTACTAACTACCTTGACCGTGACTCGCTTGGTGCATTGTCAAATGCACTGAAATCATTCGAAGGTGGTGTCATTATCATCACTCACTCCGCTGAGTTCACAAAGGGTCTCACTGAGGAAGTCTGGGCTGTCGTTGACGGCAAGATGACCCCATCTGGCCACAACTGGGTTCAAGGTCAAGGAAGCGGGCCCAGGCTGAGCGCGAAAGATGATGAGGAGGAGAGGTTCGATGCCATGGGTAACAAGATCGATGCCGGTCCCAAGAAGAAGAAGCTCACCAGCTCTGAAGCGAGAAAGAAGAAGAAGGAGCGCATGGCTCGCAGGAAGAGGGGTGAGGAGGTCTTCTCGGATGAGGATGAGTAGACGAATGGTATGAACGGAACAGAACAACATTTTCCCTTACATTCCTATGTGATACTTTCTTTATTAAGCTGCATGCATACCCTCTAGTTATTCTTTCGCGGAGGGAAAAGTTTATGTATGGGTTAATAGACCTCTACCACTACACGAAGATAATGTGGATGGGCTAATTGGGAGGCGTCTGGGTATGGGTTCGATATGTTTGTGCATGAGTTCTATGATTGATGCTAGAGATAGAATAGAGAGGTGAAAATAGACATAGAGTCTTCTCAAATCCACATTCGACTTGATATAACTATGTGATAGTCCTCATCTGAATGCTAGTTGAATTACTTTATATCTTTTGTAAGGTAGTGCTCAGTTGCATCTTTCCCAGTGATATCATGGTTATATAGTTGCATTTCCTCCCTCTACTACAAAGCCTCAATCCCTTGGTTTCTACTTAGAATTGCAAGCCGACTATCTTTCCATCCATCATTTGAGCACTAACGTCATGTTCCGTACACACTCAGAACTTCTACGAGATTCAACGGAGCCTTCAACTCATCGCTCCTAATATTGAGAATATATCATTCAAAGAGTCTCTATACCCAAGTTATCGAGTATCTGATGTCCCCTGGGGAAGATGTGATGGAATATATATAGTAGATATTGTAATGTACACCGGCCTGGGGACGCCACAAGCGAAGGCTGATGACTCTTGACTCTTCGCCCCTCACCTTGACATACGGTACAATACACCCCCCGCTAACCTAAGGTAACTGGGACGCACACACAAACGCCTATCAACGCTTTTTTACATCCGTCACTGTTTTTTTTGACGTGAATCTATTTTGCCACTACCTCGACCACATCTATTTCCTACCATTCTCTTTCAATCCTCGCTCACACCACTTCCATCAACCTAAAACGCCTCCTCCGATATCACCGTCTTCCTTGTCAGATTCGTCCCCTTCAGCCTTTAATTAGGTTATCATCCACCAAAAAGAACTATACTCTTAGCATACCTCCTCTCACTTACTGAATAGCTGTTAACCTCAACATGGCGCCCAAGAACAAGAAGAAGCAGCAGAATGATGACTGGGAGGCGGAACTTGGAGAGTCGATTGCCACAAATGGAAACAGCACACCTGCCCCGGAACCAGAAGCAGCCAATACCCCTGCTGATGATAACGTTGGAGGGGGTGGTGGAGGCCTCATGGCCACTTTGAGGAAACAAAAAAATAAGAAAGGGAAGAATCAGCCAACGGAGCCACAGCCGGACCTAAGTTCAAAAGCACCCGAGGAGGATACACTCGGTGATAAAGATGATGTATTTGCTGCCCCGAAGAAAGGTGGTAAGAATACGAAGCAAGCACCTAAAGTTGAGGATTCGGTTGCAGGATCGGATGATGAGGCTGGGGGACACTTGAAGACGAAGAAGGAGAAAGAGAAAGAGAAAAAGGAACGAGAGAAGCAGCGTAAGAAGGAACAGGTTTGTTTCCATCTCAATCTAAAGCCATATCAAATTGAGTTGAAGTTTTCTAATCAAGAGTGTCGTTATAGGCTAAGAAGAAGGCTCCTGTAGTCGCTGCAAAGGCTGCGAAGCCTGCAGCACCGGTCCCTGAAGCCGTCCCTGAACCAGTAAGAGCCGCACCTGAACCAGCAGGAGGAAAGAAAAAGAAAGTTCCAGCTGCACTTGCCGCAATTCAGAGACAACAAGAATTAAAGAGACAGCAAGAAGAGGAGGCTGCTCGATTGAAGGCTGAAGAAGAGGCCAGATTAGCGGAAATTGAGAGACAAGAGGCTGAGGAAACAAAGAGAAAAGAGGAAGCTAAGGCTGCAAAAAAGCTCAAGGAGAAGCAAAAGATAGAACAGCTCAAAAAGGAAGGGAAGTTCCTCACCAAAGCCCAGAGAGAAGAGAAACAGCGTAATGAAATGCGGTTAAAGCAGATGCTGGAGAGCGGTAGTGCTAAGGTGGCTGGCTTTGAAGGAGCAACTAAGAAGAAACCTGTTTACGACAGTAGGAAGAAAAAGGGACCTAAGAAGGATGCTAAATCTGAAGAACTTGCAGTTCAGGAAGCTACAGAGCAATTAGAGCAACTGAAGGTTGATGATAGTGCATCTGCCCCTGAACCGCCTACCGTGATTGAGGAAGCACAGCCAGAGAAGGCGGAGGAGAAAGCAGAAGCCAGTGATGAACTAGAAGACTGGGAGGCACAAGCAGATGCTATGGACGGTGTAAAAGACAGCTGGGATGCACCCAGTGACGAAGATTCTACACCCAAGCAGACAAATGGTAGAACAACTGCTAAATCTGCGGTATCTACCTCTAAATCAGCACAAGCAGACTCCAATTCTGACTCCGACTCAGAGGAAGAATCATCAGAGGACGAAGAAGTTACAGCTGCTAAGAGAGCAGAAGCAGCACGGAAAGCCAAAGCAGCGGAAGCTAGGAAACAGCGGCATGAGGAAGCATTGGCAGCACGCTCCGTAGACAATCTCCGATCACCTATTTGCTGTATTCTTGGTCATGTCGATACTGGCAAGACTAAGCTTCTGGATAAGATTCGACAAACCAATGTTCAAGAAGGAGAAGCTGGTGGTATCACACAACAAATCGGTGCCACATACTTCCCAGTCGAAGCTCTGAAAAAGAAGACCGACGTCGTTAACAGGGATGGCTCTTTCATCTTCAATGTACCTGGTCTTCTTGTTATTGATACCCCTGGTCACGAGTCCTTCACAAATCTACGCTCTCGTGGTTCGTCTCTCTGTAACATTGCTATTCTTGTCGTCGATATTATGCACGGTCTCGAACCACAGACACTAGAATCTATGCGCCTTTTGAGAGACAGAAAAACTCCTTTCATTGTCGCTCTCAACAAGATCGATCGACTGTACGACTGGAAGAAGGTCGACAACAACGGTTTCCAGGAAAGTTTGTCACTGCAAAAGAAGTCAGTGCAGGCTGAGTTCAGAGACCGTTTGGAAAGGACGAAGGTTGCTTTCGCGGAACAGGGATTCAATTCAGAGCTATACTACGAAAATAAGTCTATGGCTCGCAATGTCTCACTTGTTCCCACTTCTGCCCATACGGGTGAAGGCATCCCTGATTTGATCAAGCTTCTTTGCAAACTTACCCAGGAGCGCATGACAAACAGCATCATGTATCTCTCTGAAGTTGAGTGTACTGTGCTCGAAGTTAAGGTTGTTGAAGGTCTTGGGACGACAATCGATGTCATCTTATCTAACGGTGTACTCAAAGAAGGCGATAGAATAGTAATATGTGGTACCAACGGACCCATAGCAACGAACATACGAGCCCTACTTACCCCTGCCGAAATGAAGGAGTTACGAGTCAAATCTGCATACGTGCATAACAAGGAGGTCAAAGCTTCAATGGGTATCAAGATTGCAGCTGATGGTCTCGATCAAGCTATTGCTGGTTCTCGATTACTCGTTGTTGGTAAGGATGACGATGAGGACGAGCTCGGAGACGAAGTTATGTCAGATATCGCAAACTTACTCTCTAAGATCAGCACCACTGGCCGCGGTGTTTCCGTTCACGCATCTACGCTTGGTTCACTCGAAGCCCTTCTAGAGTTCCTACGAGTCTCGAAAGTTCCCGTTGCGAATATTGGCATCGGACCAGTATTCAAGCGTGACGTTATGCAAGCCGGTACCATGCTCGAAAAACAAAAAGAGTATGCCGTCATGCTGTGCTTTAACGTCAAGATCGATAAAGAGGCACAACAGTACGCAGACTCGGTTGGGGTTAAGATCTGGACAGCCGAGATTATCTATCATCTCTTCGACAAGTGGACAGCTCACATGAAAGAGTTATCTGCTCAGCGTAAAGAGGAGAGCAAGATGTTAGCCGTCTTTCCTTGTGTCCTGGCTCCCGTAGCTGTTTTCATGAAGAAAGATCCTATTGTTGTGGGGGTGGATGTTATTGAGGGTAATCTGAGGCTTAATACGCCTATTTGCGCCATCAAACGAAATCCTGTCACCAAAGTCAAGGATATCATAAACCTTGGTAGAGTGTAAGTTTCTCCCATTCTTTCATCCATACAAACCTTGGATACCTAAACTCTACAAAGACAGCCTGCTAACATGCTCATAACAGTACCTCCATTGAGCGTGATCATAAACAAATCGACATCTGCAAAAAGGGGCAGCCGTCCGTAGCGGTTAAGATAGAGGGTCCAAATCAACCTCTCTATGGAAGACATCTTGAGGAAAAGGATACACTGTACAGTCTTATTTCGAGACAGAGTATTGATACTCTTAAGGACTTTTACAGGGATGAGGTTAGCAGGGATGAGTGGGCGCTTATCAAAAAGTTGAAGCCTGAGTTCGATATTCCTTAGAAAGAAATATCAGGTCGGGGGTGATTTTGAGCATAGGACTTTAGTGTCAGGTCATGGTACTAGGACCATTAGCACGATGAGAGAGGATAGTGAGCATATTGAAAGTGGGCTTGGTAAGTTTCAGTGTACACAATGGGGGCTTTGCTAGCCGTAAGGGGTTGGGTGTCTGGCGCTGAAAATACATTTCATGGTGTTCATAGTTTATAATAGTTCTAAAAATCATTGGCACATCCCAATATCTCTTTGAAATACTCGTTGATCTCTAGCCTGCATGCATACCAATCCAGATAGGGTAAGGTGCATTGGGCTGCTGACTCAGCGTTTGGTGTTTTACCTTGTTCTAAAAAGAAACCTCCACAGACAACGACTTCCAACTCATTCTTTCCCTCGAAATGGTTGTAAACTAGGATTCATCTATATATCCCTCATGTGTCTGCTCTGGTACTCTGCTAAGCCCTAAGATATAGTACTTGATAACCCATTTGATCCGCTTAATCGCGGGCCGAGGTCGAGCTCTCAGCATGGATATAAGCAATCCGCTACGTATACGCAAGCTTTAGGCCTCCTGCAGAGGAGTAATCGCCGACGTAGAACTATAAGTATAAGCCTGTCTTTTGGATATTCATCTTAACGTGAACTCAGTTCACTTGACCAAGTTCCTCATCAAAGTCTCAGCTCTCAACTTCTCCATCTCAAAATCAACTTCCTTCTCCATTATGTCGTCTTCATCTTCATCTGTACTACAATTACAAGAACTCGACTCCCTCACTGTAACATTGATCGTCGACAACGAACTGGACATCTTTACGCCCGTGCCGCCGGAAAAGGTTCAAGCTTACGGGAATCTCGGTCACGTGGCGCTGCAAGAGCCCGAAGATGTCACTGACAGAGGCGAGTGTAGGAGAGAAATCAAGATGGGGAGTATTTGTTGCGCTGCGTTAGGCTTGAGCGTTTTGATGGTATGTTGGTTTTCGAATTTGTGAGGTAGATGGGGACGCATGGGAGGTGATGTAATTATGCGCTGAGGATAGGGATACTACTGACGGGTGTTTATAGACCGCTAGGAAAGGAGATATCGAGCACTCTTTGTTATTTGATACCGGACCAGATGGAACTCTTTGGAAAGCAAATGCTAAAAGGCTAAAGCTGGATCTTGCGCCCGTCGAGGTTGTTTTTCTGTCTCATTGGCATAGAGATCATTCTGGTATATCCCTCAATCCTCTATCCTCTTAGTCAACAACCTCATGACGCTAACCGCATTTAATAGGTGGTATGTTGGATGCCATTCATACTATCAAATCCGCGAAAAAGTTAAACTATGCTGCTCCACGGGAGTTGGTAGCTGATCTGCATCCTGCGCGACCCGACTATAGGGGGTTTAGGTTTGCGGAGCAGTTCATCAGTATGGAGGCGGATCCGTCCTTCCCCGAAATAGACCACGCTGGCGGTAAGGTTGACAAACAGTCCAAGTCGCATACTGTCCTGGATGATATGTTCCTCGTCTCCGGAGAAATCCCGAGGCAGACTAGTTATGAGATCGGACTGCCGAATGGAGTCAGGTTTGAGAAAGATACAGGAGGGTGGAAGAAGGACGAGGAGATCACAGATGAGAGGTTCGTGGTCTGTAATGTGAAAGGTATGCTATTTCCCTTTCCACTTCCCTTCCCCCATACGCTTCCGCCAACTTCCCTCCAAACTTCCTTCCTTCCTTTCCCTACACAAATTTCCCTTAACTGTAAGTAGACAAGGGACTCGTAGTTCTAACCGGCTGCTCCCACGCCGGGGTTGTCAACACCTCGCGCCACGCCGTCTCTCTTGTACCAAATACTCCTCTCCACGCCGTCCTTGGGGGATACCACTTAGCCAACAGTCCACCTGAGCAGATAGCAGCAACTATCAGCGACCTAGAGGCCTTAGAACCAGACCTACTGATGCCCGGTCATTGTACGGGATGGAAAGCGAAGTTTGCGATGCAGCATTCCCTTCCGGGTAGAGTCGTGCCAACGAGTGTGGGAATGAGTTACACTTTCTTGTCACCCAGAAGTTGAAAAGGAAAAGTAAAAGAGAGAAATCATAAAAATTTCAGAACATTGTATTTTGCATTCTATATTTCGCCCAAAATGGTGGGTGGCATGCTTATGTAAGCGTGTGACGATGCAGCCTCAGACACCTGATCAGATGACCAGGCACCACACGAAAGACCACTGACATCAGATGAGTACTTCAAGTCGCTCACCCGCACATTTTGTTTCTCAACCATTTCTGCGCCCCTTCTCGCTCTCATAAAAATGTTTGTGCCCTTTAGTCTACCCTTCTCTCACCGAGGTCATCTAAGACCAAAAAGGGCACCAGGTACATCTGTACCCTCTAGATGACTTGAGCACCGCCCACGAGGATCACATTAAGGGATACTATATAAATCGTAGCCTTTTGTCCCTCTGAGGAATAGTGCTCCCAATTTCGTTCTTTACCTTCAACTCAAATATCAGTCTACGCTCTTTGCACAATTCAAGTTACAACTTACAAGTCACTCTCACTGCAACAGCCTCAACCACAATACAACCCACGATCTACCATCAGAACAGTATTACAACGCTCAGCTGTTCTATTTCACGCAAATTGCGTCCCGTTGCTCATCTCTCGCCTTGTACACCTCCCAAACCTTCCCTAAAAGGCGCCGCAATATACCTCTGAATCCCATCCACAATGCGCCGCACCTTCTCCCTCCATGCCTCCCGCACCCGCGACCGCGAAAACGACTACCAAATTCTCCCCTTCCCCTCGCGACCCTCCCACACCTCCCCCCGTCCCTGCTGTCCACCCTTCTACCCCGTCCCCACGGTCCCCCCTCCACCCCTCCCAGACCACTGCGACATCCCGATCCGTGAGCCCTGCCGAACTCCACTGCGGTGCCGTTCTCCAAGTCCCCCACGTCCCCGTTTCCGGATCGTCAGACCCTCGTGGTCATCTTCGTCCTCGTCCTCGTCTTCGTCGAGCAGTTCGAGCTCGAGCGATAGCAGTTGTCACCGCGGTCGGAGTCGGAAGAGGGAGGTTAGGATCGTGAGGCGCAGACGGCAGGTTAGGGAGCTCGAGGATGATGTTAGGAGGTTGGAGGTTGAGGTACATTGGTGGAGGAGGGTAAGGGAGGTTAGGGTCTGGTGGGAGAGGGAGACGGATTGGAGGAGTCCGTGGTCGAGGAGGTGCTAGAGCTAGGATAGTCGTTGGGTTGTGAATTGGAGTCTGAGATGTTCGATGTGGATCGTCTACCCGAGTAGTTATTGTGAATTTGGGTGTTCGGTGTACGGTTTCATGGACGGTTTCCCTTTGTTCTGGCACTTTTCGACTATTTGGCGGCATTTGTGGTTGATGAGATACCCGGTTTGTTCTTCATCTATTCGGTTTGGGTGCTTATAATGGTATTATGGTGTGGGAATTGGAGATTGAGGTTTGGGAAGTATGGGAAATTTCCATTCATTAGTGATGGATCTCATTGTTCGTCCCTTTGCTCGATGGAAGGAATCGATCTGGTCACTCATTGATTTTCCTCCGTTTGTTGTCTAATGAGAAATGCGAACCTAATACCAGACTTCTATGTCCTTTTACTCGTGGTTAATTTGATGAGCATAAGGGATACTTCCTGAATAAAGTAAGAAAATTGCATAATGTAATCAACTACACAAAAGAATATTCGATTCCCCAACTCCCATATCACACTCTCTATTACCTCACTCAGATGGATACCATTCCAAACCCTATCCAACGCAAACACCAACAATACTCTCCATCAAATCCAGCACCCAGCTAAAACCCCCACCCTCCCTTCCAAATCCTTAAGCCACCCCTCCACAAGCGCCCTTAAGTCCTCCGCCCCCGTTCCCCCTCCTCCTTCCAATCACTCACCAAAGCCCTCACCTCCTCAGGACGCGCATCCCCCCTAACATTCTCCTCCTTCCAAGCGCGCAACTGCTCCCCCACCTCAGCATACCGCTTCTGCTCATGGTCCAGCTTCGCCTGCAACTCACGCGCCTCGGCGGGCGGTGTGGTTTCGGAGATGTTGTTGACGAGGGCCGTGAGGACGTCGTGGGATGCGCGGATGGCGATGAGTTTGGTGCGGATTGAGAGGAGGGTTTTGTCCTTTGGGAGGAAGGAGTCGACGTCGAGGGGTTTGTTGTCATTGTCGTCGTTGGTTGGGGGGTGGGACATTTCGGATTCTGGCTAGGGAGGTTGTGATTGTGTTCTTTGACTTGGGATAGGTGAGGGGAATGGTGGTTGAAAGGGGGAAATAAGAGGGATAGTTGTGTAGAGGTGACTGCGGTGATTTTATGCTGCTTGGAAGGTAAAACACTTCCCGTCTGTTTGGATTGACAAACATATCTTGGGGATGTGGGATGGTGGTCAAGCAGGGAGGTCTTCCGTGTTGAAAATCTTTTTACATAGGGAGATATATAGAACCATAGTTCTGGAAATCGAGATGAGCATAGATATGTTTCCTAATCAAGTAGTCTGACATGATGTTACCTTTATCCTGCTTGCGTGACATCTCTGCAAACACGTCTATGCAATCATGGTATATTCTTAGGAAAGGTATATAATTGTGTCAAGCTCTAAGCTGTTGGCATCTACAGAGCGTTTCTGAATCACACATTGAAAGAAACTATATACCAAAACTGAAGATAACAACATCATTCGAAGGGTTATGCGCAAAGTCTGAGTCCTTTCTCGCGGAGATTCGATCGGCTGAAGCGTCTTGGAGAAACTCCAGGAACAAAAGTGATAAAACAAACAATGAGCGGGAGAAGATTCAACTGAAAATTGAATATTTGGAAAAGAATACGATTGGGCTTCTGACAAGTTCAACAAGATTATGGAAGACTCTGAAAAATTCGATCGGAATGCCAAAGCGCTTCAACAGGAACTTAATTCATGGGGCCTTCAAATCTAAGCGTCGATGTCTACGGCAGAGAAAGCTCTCGAAAGTACTATCGATGAGACCAAGGAGTTGAGCGACTCAAGAAGGAAGAGAAAGCGGGATGTAGAGGACTCTCTCGAAAGGTTGGAGGAGCGGTTGAATGAAGTGGACACTGATTTGGACAGGGAGATAAACAAGCCCAAGGCTCTAGGGGTTTCATAAAGAGGAAAGCGAATAACTAGGAACTTGAGAAGAGAACAAGATTCAACATCCCCGGAGCCGATTTAAGAGTCATTTCACCAAGGTGAATATGAAGTAATAGGTACTCAGGTATGTTTTTCAGTAAAGTAGAAGTTATCCTGAACGAAAACTTGAAGAATAATACTAGATTGAATGGAAATACATTTGAAAAAATTATCATATTGTCAAATGTGGAGCATATGACCATGTGACTTATTCGCGCGTGAGTACCTGCTTCTTTGTAAGACATGCGATGAAAGGCTCACGTGCCTAAGACATTTCTTCCCCATTTTACTTGAGTTCAGACATGCTGGTCTAGTCTTGAACCTCATCTCAATATCATGTCCTCTGAACATATAACACTTGTACACCGTCAGCTACTCTTAACACCATGAACGATGCCAGACTCACTTTCCCACCAAACAAATGGTCCCTCTTCTTGCCCGCTCTAGACCCGGACAAAGACACGAGCGAGCAGAACATCCAAGCTCGCAAAGCTTGGGATGCACAAGTCAGGTGTGAAGAAAAGAAAGAGACGCCAAGGGCGTGGAGAATCATCCTCTACGATCCACTCAAACGTAAATTTTCGGAAAACCCAATATCAACTGACGACACCATACACAACGAGTTCACGAAATTGAAAGAGCGAGCTGATTACCTAGAGCAAGAGAGGTCGTTTACTGGGATGTTGGTGGACCAACTGGCTCGAGAAGCTGGCAGCGCCTACGAGGAGATGTTTGAGATTGAAGAAGAATTCATGGAAGCAACAGATAGATGGAAATATACGGTGGATGGCTATGAGAGGAATCTCGAGCGCGCGAACAGGACCATCCAACTTCTGCAAGCGTTACTTAAGGTTGCGGATGAGAAGGGAATTAATCAGAAATGAAGTGAGATTGACACCTCATTTGTAGACAACATGAGAAGAGATTACTGATGATTCTAAAAGGGCAGTTCCTGTTAGCGGATGACCAAGTCTTGAAAAACACTTATTGCATTTCAGGGACAGAAACAGATGTTATTTGGAACAAGAGAAGTCGGGAAGTGTGATGATGAAGATATCAGCCCTACGAGCTTTTCGGTTTATATATTGACGAAGTAAATGATATAATGAATATGCGATACCGTGATCTTTTCTTTGATAAATGATGACACCGTCGTAAATTTGAGTGGGGGAATAAAAACGTTCTCCCATTACCTTCTGTGGAGGGAAGGTTGATTGTCCTGAATCAATAGCCATTCCTTTTTTACGGGATGCCCTATCTTCAGGCCACTACAGAGCACATACACCAAAGAATGTATCTCTAAAATCTACACGCACGTAACCAGATCCATCCAATTGATATTGCTTCTATGGTATTTTTGAGCAGCGCCGAACACCTTACAGACTCATGTGATCGCCTGAAAGCCAGTCCTAACCTTTTTGGAGGATGCCGCCCGTAATGTAATGAAGCAAGATAATAAGCGATGGAGAGAAACAATAAGCCTCCCCTGGGTGAATATTCTCAGGGATTTATGCTAAGTTCTCCTGCCTTAACCTTCTTTGCCTCACCCTGAGTTTCAGATGCGTCTTCGAGAGCGCGCTTCTTGCCAGGAGACTCCAAACCCTTTCGGGGAGGTTCTGCGCCTGCGGTTGCGTTCTCCTTGGGGCTCCTGTAAGGGGGAGATACCGAACTCTCCACAATAGGAATACCACTACAACAGGTTAGCGTTGTGTATCTAACATGTATCGGCTTACTTACTGAGCGTCGACCCTCCTCTTAGGGCTTGCACTCTTCTCCTTCCTCTTGGGCTTATCACTCTTCCCATTTTGGAAATCTTTCCTACGCCCATTCCAATCTCTCTCATCCCTGTTGCCCGGCCTGCGGTCTCTATCCCGACGATCACGTCCCCTGTCAAACCGACCTCCACCACGACCACCACGACCAGCTCTGGCTCCGTTGTTTCCCCTATACTTGTCTCTGTTGTCATGTCGATCAGATGATTTCCCATCATTCTTCATCTTGCCCGCGTATTCTTTCCCTTTCAACACCACATATGCATCCTTGCTCATGATCAATAGGTCCTGTCCATTCCACTTGGGCTTTGGATCGAGAGCTAGGAAGGCCTGTTGAGCTTCCTCGGTTTGAAATCCAACAAACACGCTTTCCTTGAACTTGTTGTAATCCTCACTCTGGGGGTTAGTTTCACGGCGGAGTCTAACTTCTTCGATGGGTCCATACGGTGCAAAGAACGCTTCAAGGTCAAGTTGAGTAGTTGGAGTCTCCTTACCGAAACCTTTGACATACACAGCTCTGTGATGATTTGCAGACTGGTACACCTTCCGATTTTCATGTACGTCGGTGCTATAATTCTTCGAAAGCGGTTCCCTACGCCTGACTTCGTCGTTTTCGTTGACTTCGACGAATTTGCTGTCTTTGAGAGCAGCGACTACAGCGGAATATGGTTGGAATCGTTTCATGCGCTTAAAACCGTGAATATACTTGATCGCGATCGGGTTGTTAGCCGCGCCACCGACTTTGTTTAGGAGATTTTGATCCTTGTGAAGGTTGGCTTCCGAGAAGTAAAACTCTACTTGTTTACGAATCTCATCCGGATCATCGGTCTCAGGGAGATGGTCATACTGTGAGACGGGCTTTTGACCTCTCTTCTCGTACCTCTTCCCATTGTGTTTCCCATCAGTATTGCGCTTGTTATCCTCGTACTTCCTCTTGTCATTGGAATCAGAACCGTTCTTGACGGTAGCTTCTGATGTAACAACTTATTAGCATAATCAATACCAAGATACCGAGGGTAACGTACCTTTGTCAGCTTCAGTTGCTGGTTTGGGCTCGTCTGCTTTCGATGCCTCTACTTTGGTTTCACCTGCTTTGGATCCCTCTGCTTTGGTGTCGCCCGTATTAGATTCGTCTGCTTTTATTTCGACTTCCTGAGGTTTCTCTTCCTTAGATGCCTCGGATTTAAGTCCCTCCTCCTTGGAATCTACATCCATAGCATTTTCGGTTGTAGCTGGAGTAGGTTCGGGTTGGGCTGGTACTTCTGAGGCAACGACGGCTTTGCTCTCAGATTTGAGCTCTTCGTCTACCATATTGACGATAACTAAAGTGGACGTAGTAGGAAAACACAAGAAAAAATTGGTGTTGAGCAACTTCCGACTCTGAGCTTTTGTAGTTGGGCCGGGCTTTCTTGCTCAAGCTTTCGGAGAGCTCGTGGTGCTGCCTGGAGCTACTAGCTATAAAACTAGCGACAAGATGGATGCAAAATCGAGATAGAATGAGTCGCGGGTATCAATTGTAGATAATTTCGGTGCGACAATGATCAACAAGAAAGAAAATTGGTGTTTTCGCGGGGTTGAAGCAAAATTGGACGTTCCCGTCGAGATCAAGTGGGAGAGGTTGGGCGGACCGTGCACGAAAAGCTTGCGCCAAGATTTTAGAGTGACAATAGCCACGAATGTTTCTATTGTTCGGCTTTTCTACGGCATTAAAGGGGCCCATGCGGAGAGCTTTCGATATTTTGTTGCTCCAGGAGAGCCGCAAGAGATCCAAGGTATTTCATTCGTCTAAGGTAGTCATACCGTCCGATCTTTCAAGATGCGGAAGAGATTTCACAACCTCAAAAGACCGGTATATACTCCAATGCTCAATTCATACTTGGATGACTATTAACCCCTATCAGAAAATACGACAAGACTGGAGCAAATGGACTCTCTACAACCTCTCCCGCCAAAAAATCCCTTCAACCATCGGCAGAACCTTCTTCCAGCAAAAGTGGACAGCCAAATCCCACTCTCGTGCCTACCACGGAGAACAGATTAGAGAAAAGCAATGGCAGCGCATGTTCAAGACCCAGCTGCCCGCTGTGGTTCCTATGAACTACCGCGAGCTTGCCCAAGATGACGGGTCCAAACAGTCCGCAGGTAGAGGTTCTGGTCAGGATGAGGAAGAAAGAAGTCGAGCAAAACAACGGACGCCGTATCCGCAAATGACGTATTGGCCGGTCGAGAGACGGTTGGATACCGCTATTTTCAGGGCAATGTTTGCGAGTAGTACGAGACAGGCGCGGCAGTTTGTCGTTCACGGACGCGTCAAGGTCAACGGGAAAAAGGTATGACAAACTTCGATGGCCACGGGAATGGGATGTTGATGATATATTAGATGATATACCCCGGATATCTCCTCAATCCAGGAGACATGTTCCAGGTCGACGTCGACCGCGTCATGTACGCTACCGGCCAACGCAAGGACCAGCCTGAACCCAAAGAAGAAGAATTGGGCGTGCATTACGATATGGTAGAAGACATGGCTGAGATGGTCGCCCGTGCCATTGGATCCGACCGCAAGCCATCGAAACGGAAACCTGGAACAACCGAACCCGCAGAAGAGCCATCCCAGGACAACTCCGAAGCCGCAACAGAAGCATCTCCCCGGGCTACAGAAGAGGACAGCAAGAACAAGAAACTGAAGACCAAACGCGAGCCAAAACCGCCTCCTGTCGCAGACGCCAAAAATGCACTCAAAGAGCTCTTATCACAAACCAAATCCCTCCTCTCCGACCCACCAAAATCCTCCACCCTGACCGCAAAACGCAAGCAAGACCTCCGCGCGCTCCGCACAGTCCTGCAAAAAACCCTCCCCCGGGCCGAACAAACGGTGCCCGAAGCGCTCGAATCCCTCCGCACCCAACTCGCCGACCTCAAAGTGCGAATCGCAGCCCCACAAAAGAAACCCGACTCCTTCCGCGAATCCCCCAAAGAACCAGAAGAACCCGCGGACCCGGCCCTCGAAATGCTCAAGGAAAACTTCTCCGAGGCCTCCGGCTCCCTCCTCCAAGAGGCGTTGGAACTCGCCAAGGACAACCCCGTCGACAAACGCCTGCCCTACCGCACCCCCTGGCGGCCGCGAGACTACATGAGCGCTTTCGCTTTCATACCGCGGTATCTGGAGGTCAATCAGAATATCTGCTCCGCGGTGTACTTGCGGCATCCGGTTGCGCGGCCCGGGTTGGCGGAGGTGCCGACACCGTTTCATCCCGAGACGAGCCAGTTGGCTTTTACGTGGTATTTGAGACGGCGGTAGAAAAGGGAATGCGCCTGTGAAAGTGTGTGTAAGTGTATAGGGTGGTGTCGATTCATTTTTTTCGAAATGTATTCCTCTTTATCGATAGATGTAGAAATACCACGCTTTTCCAATCACGCTCTCTCTGCATGTGTTGCGAAACTCCTAGGAATTGAACTTGTGCGAGTCAACGAGATAGACGCCGTATCCCGGGAGTGTAGATATCTAATCAGTATCGTGCTACAATCTGTTCATCCGTTATATGCTACGTACCTCATCGTTGCGATGTCATGCCAATGTCTCTAGATCCAAGTTAACCCCTTATAACATCTCAAAGCTACTGATAGGCCAACACGATCCCTAGATCCCAACCACCGCACATGATGAAAGCGCTTATAGTCGATTTCCCATCCAGGCCGTGGGACGATATAGTTCACGGGCCTACCTTATCCACATCTCCTCCAACCCCGAACCCCAAGCAGCAGTCACAGCACGACATCACATCACGCTCACTCACTCACTCACCCACAGACGCAAAAAGTCCCACGAATCAATTACACAGTCACAACTAAGACTTCATAACCACTAAAAGCAGAGAAAGAAACACCGATGACTAAGGTGAGAACAAATATGAGAACAGAAAGAGGAGACGCAAACTCCAAAGAGCTCCGATACCACAGTCGCCGCGACTCGGACGCCGGTAGCACTTCATCACCAGATCCCAAATATAATTCATCGAAAGGAAGTGAGGATAGAGGATTGGGTGAAGGGGGGGGTTCGAACAACTACAGAAGGGTACTGTACTTCTCCGTTTCGTATTGCCCTCTCCCCTGGTCCTAGTGAAGAGAATCCATGATCAAATCCCGATGGCGGCTAAAAGAAGAGAAGGGGAGAATTGAATAAACACAAAGCTCAACCTCGGGCGTATCAACAAACCAATTTCCGTAGTCCCATAACCTTAGCATGAAACATCGTATCTACCTCCACCGTATTCTCATGTTGTTGGGATAAGACTGTACTTGGGGGAGGTACTTAGGTATACGACCTCATCGCGTCCAAATACCCAGTTCCGCCCTTCAAATCCCTATCAAAACTCTCTGCAACCTCGAGCACCCTTTTGATATGCTCGAGACTCAACTTCATCTTTTCATTTACAGCGAGAGCCTGAGCCGTCCTGACCACGTTCTTGATCTATTCAAATATTAGCATAACTCACCATATCCCAAGACGCAAAAGGGTTACTCACCTGTCGTCCGTTAAGGTTCTTCCTAGCCAACTCGTCGTAATCCCGTTCCTGGAAAGGCATGATCTCAATGCCTTCCATAACGCGCACCTTCTCCAAGAACATCTTCCAGATCTCCTTCTTGGCTCTGGCAGACAGCTCTTCGTACCTCAGCGCGACATGAATACGGGACTGGAAAGCATCGTCGAATGTCTCAACGCGGTTGGTGGTCAAGAACAAGATACCCTGGAAATATTCGAGGAGGCGGAGGAAGATGGAGACGAGGGCATTGCGGTGAATGTCGTGAACTTCGCGCTTTTCGAGGAAGACGTCTGCTTCATCAAGTAGAAGAACTGAAAACAAAACATTAGTATTATAAAGTTTTGTTCAAGGGAAAGGATGTTCTTACCAGCACCCCAACTGTGCGCAATATCCATGATCTTTTGCAACTCATGCTCTAACATCCTACTATCCGTACCCAACTCACCCGCACTGACGGCATAAAGCGGACATTTCAAGAATTCCGCAATACCCTCCGCCGTCAGTGTCTTACCTACACCGGGAGGACCATGTAGCACGAAGACGAGACCGCGGCCCTTGCCTTGCACGACATCGTCGATAGTCTCGGCGGCGTGGAACTTGTGGGTTGAGACGAGTGCCGAGACAATGCTCTTCTGATTCGCGGGGAGGACTAGCGACTCGAACGCGCCTTCGTTCCATTCGATATCTCGCACTCCGGACAAGGAAAACTCGAGCCAGAGTTTCTCTGAGAACGCAAATCCAAGGACTACCGGGGAAGCAATGAGTAGCTCTTCGGGGGTGAATTCTTGCTTCTTAGCATCATCACCCTCAAGTGTATCCAGCTTCTCAGTATGAATTTCTAAGCCATCGTCATCAACGGGAACACGGACGACATGCGGTTTGTCATCAGAATCGAAGATAACCTTAAGCTTTGTCTTCTCCTTATCCTCGCCCTCTTCAAGGTTCTGCGGGCCCTCTGCACCCTCAGGCTGCTCGTCGCTCTCGCTGTCGGCACAGCAGTCATCACACTCATCATCGGTGTCATTAACCAGATCATCCGGGTCCTTTGGTTTGATCAACGAGATCGAATAATTTGGATTGATGCGTCTGAAGATAGCAGGATCGATCATGATACGGCCGTTGATATTGACTTTCGCAACAGCCTTCTTCTTCTTCTGGAAAGCAAGACCCTTGTGGAAGCGATAGTTCATACCTGTCATGTTCACAAAGCGAGTACCACGTTCGATGAGCTGCTTTTGCAGACCTTCGGGGTCTTTGTGGTATTTGAGAGGGTAGGTTGCGAGGCTGGTGATCTTGCGAGGACCTTTGAAAGAGTCGACGTTCACTTCGAAATCCCCAAGACCGAAGTTCTTGCCGTCATACTCGAGATACCGACCTTCGATGCAATACCATTCACCGCGCATGAATGAACTTTCCTTGTTAGCGTAGTCGACCTTGAAACACCTCGGATCATCGACGGAACCGTAAGTAGTGGTGTAAGCGATGGTATTGGGTTTGAACAATGCCCACAACAGCTCAAAAGTGATGTTCCCGGCTTCCAGCAGAGGGTAGAGAGTCTTCTTAGTCTCATCGTAATCCTCGTCTAGATAGCTAATAAGAAGTTTGCAATGAGAAATCTGCGTCGAAAGTCTTCTCTTCACCTTCTTCTTCGACTCTTTCTTGATCTTCGCCTTGAGAGTCTTCTTAGAGTAAGTGCGGATCTCCTCTAAGTACAAGAACAGCATGTTGGGATCGACGCTCGGCTGTTCCTCTACGAGAGAAACACCCTTGACCTCCTTCATCACCTCTGCAAGAGCTTCTTTTAGCGGCTTGGATTTGATGTCGACGACGGTATTACGATACTTGTTCTCCCAATCGAACTTCCGCCTAACAGTGAAAATATACTGATCGAACTCATCCTCTTGGTCTTCCGCACTCTCTGTGAGTTTATAATTGTGAATAGTGCTATCCCACAGTTGATCGACCCTCTTGAATTCCAAGGTGCTAGCCCGCTTGCTAGTCTTCTTTGATTTGACATTCTTCTTCTTTCCCTTCTCCTTGGTCTTCTTGGTCGCTGCTTGCAGCTGCTGAGCTTGAACACTTAGTTGGAGCGCTTGCAGTTGCTCTTGTATCCGCGCAGTCTGATCGGTGACATCTGCCGTGATCGCATCCTCAGTAGTTTCTTCACTCTCTGACGAGCTCTCCTTATGCTTTCGCGACTTCTTGGAGGCGCGTCTACGTCGGTGTCGGGCCGATTCGTCATCCGAGGAATCCGAATCGGAGCTTGAATCTGAATCAGAGGAATCGGAATCTGAGTCGGAATCGTAATGTCTGGACTTCTTATGCTTTTTGGCCTTTGCCTTTGCCTTCTTGATGGCCTTCCTCTTCTTCCGCTCTTTAGCCTTGGCTTTTTCGTCTTCCGATGAGCTCGAAGAGGAGCTCGAGGAGCTATCTGAATCCGACTCGGAGTCCTCCTTCGAAGAACTGTCTGAATCCGAATCCTCTTTCTTCGACTTCTTACCCTTCTTCTTGGATTTCTTCGAGTTGCTCTTCTTACACTTTTTCTTCATGGTTGAGGGTCTTCCGCCAGTTTCCTTGGTGCTGATCTCTGCGGGACTCGTGGACGGCTCCGCATTTTGTGTGATTTCTACATCCTCTACATTTGTATCCTTCCTAGCAGTTTCCATTTTGTTACGCACGATGTCGGCGATATCGAGCTGTTTTGGTGGAACGGCTCGATTTGGGGTGTCAGATGGTGTTGATGTGGGGGTGAGTATAGTTGTGTCTTTGGATGCAGATGACGATGCTTTAGGTGACGAGTTTCTGGTGGCTTGTTTGCTCATCGGATACGGACTCCTCTTGCAATCACGGGATATGCGGAGATGTACTCTGAACTGTGCAGAATGTTCTACTCCGTACGCTGTCAAACCATATGTTCCGTGGGGAACGGCGGATGTCAACTCACATGTATGTACAGCAGATCAAGGCTCGATAGTTCCGTGTCACCAAAAAAGAGTAGAACTAGATGAGATGATATATGACTTTGAGAAAAAGATATTGCCACAGTCCACAAGACGGAACTGCAGCTTTTATAAATCAACAGGCGGGAGATGCCTAGTTATACCTCTTTTGCGAGCCAATAGGCCTATGAATGGTGCAGCTTCTCACCGCAGGTACATTCAAGGTTACTTTGCATGCGGTAAGATCGGTGAGCAAGAGGTGCTGGTGTAGTGCGAGCTCCCTTGTCCTCGTTGATCGAATGAACGAGTGTCAAGGGATTTCTGGGATCGTGTTGCCTAGACCAGCAGTTCGCCTAGTCCCAGGCCAAGGGGAAGCTTGGGGCACTGAACCTACTGAGGTGGCCGAAAGATGGGTGCACTACTCGGTGCAAGTGGCCCCTTCCCAAGCCCTTATGGGTTAATAGATGCAAGTCGAGCTTTTGGCAGTACTCGCACCGCCCCATCAACTTGTTGATCATCACCTCATACCCCCAAGGACTCCCCCCCAAGGGTACCTACACATGTGCCCGTTACCAGTTGCCACCGAGTAGACTGAACAGTATGGAAGTACAGCAACTCACAGAAACATTCCCAACAACGTGATATATGGGCCTATCGCAACATAAACCGGAAAGTAATGTCGTGTAATCATTGTCTATTACTCTATCCCGGTTCTTGGAGCATCACGAAGAAAACTGAATGGTAACGAAGATTTTTCGTAGAAGCCTAACCAGCGTACAACTAACATGACTCCTTAAACTATCGTCCGACCTCCCATCAACCATGTCGACGATGATTCATCCGCTGAGGTAACTCAAAATAAGTTAAGAGATATTGAATTTCTTACCAGATGCGGCTTCATGGTGGTCAGCGGTGGTCGGCCCTGGTGATCCCTTGCTTGCTCCAGCTGATCTGGGGTATCTTCAATATCATATCGCACTCAGCACTGCCAGCCTTGCTACTCTCTTTGGTTACCACTTCCAAGCAACAAGGGGAAGGTATTCTTCTCGAAACGTTAAACATTTCACCACAGAGCGGAGGAAAAAACATGACAGCCTCGTCGCCGGTTGTCGCTGCGAAGAGCGGAAGTGTACTGTACCATCCCAACAGCTCTCAACAGTCCAACTGGAAAGCGCCGCATCATGCAGCTAATCATGCAGTACCTACGTGTATATCACACAACGCTCTAAGAGCTCGACGTCAATTTCTTTTCTTTCTTCAAATGCCCCAGTGCATGCTGGTGCGCCGTCTCCATCTCTGCTTCTGGCTTGCCGTCAGGTAGAGCGTTCGTAGAGATATGTGCCACTCCTTGAACGATACCCGCGACGGAAGAATGCGTGGGTTCCGGCGATTGGACCCTCGGAGTTTCCGTGGAAACGGCATTGTCTGCCGTTCCGTCTAGATTCCCGGAGAGTGCAGGTTCGGAGGAACTATGGGGAACGGCAGGATGATTCTTGGGGAAGAGACTATTTTGCGAATCGGTCGGCGCATGTATGCTCTCCTCCCCGTCGGGACCACGGGGACGAACGGCAGCATGCTCCATCTTCTCCGCAAGGTGCGATCCCTCGTGACCCAGTGCTACCTTTGCTTTCCTTGTCCTACCTTCATCGTCTCCGACCGGACTGCTCGCTCGAATGCCGATGTCTTTGTTTGCTCCGGATGCTGAATGATCCACTCCTCTCCAGTCTGCTGGAGTGCTCTGCTTCACTTCCTCGCCCTCTTCCGGTTCAGTGATGACTACTTGTGGTCCTCCACTTTCAGAGTCAAGTGCACGCCAGACGACAGCAACTTTGTCGAACGCCCTCGTGCCCTTGCGACTGCTGCCTTTGATACCATCCAGCTTGTCCCACTCCAGCTCAAAGACACCTGAAACATCTGCATTTCCGTCTTGCTTGTCACCGTTGCCCTCGAAGAATGCGTTAAACCAGACGTGTGAAACCGCAGTGACCATTGTATAGCCCCAAGCTGCTTTGTTACGTCTTTCGAAGTCGATGTTGATATCATTGGTTGGTAAAACTACTCGTTTGGATGGTCGGAAAACGGCATCGCCAGTCTTTAGTGCCGTGCTTGAACCAGCTTCCGCTGGAGTGTCAAGCTTTTCTTCATCATTCCCCTTCTCGGACTCTCCATTTTGCTTAACTTCGTTCTTCGAGTCTTTTGAGCTTTTACCATTGTCGTTCCGGCCCATAACATCGTTCACAACGTCCATAAAACCACTTTCCTCAATGATCGTCCCATTGATAAGCTCCCTCTCCTCCTTCGTGAATGTGTGGAAAGTCTTGATAGTCTTGCCTTCTTCCACGAATCCATCCACTGAGATCTTAACCCCATCTCTTAATCCCCAAATATGTACTTCCAGAACTTCCACCTGCCGTTCCACATAGATCTTCCCTCCTTTCGACCACCTATCCACATACGTGAGCCACCTCACTTGGCTAGGTATCGAGACGCCGGACCCAAAACCCGGCCTCATCCTCCTTTCTGTAAACCTCTTCACCGCATCCTCTAATTTCCATCCCTCTTCACTAATCAAATACGAACAACTAGCTGTTCCACTCCTGCCCTTCCCGGCCTTGCAATGTACCACGACTACTCGCCCTTTCTCCCCATGCAGCCAATTCCGCATACTCGCCATGATATTTGGTATTAGCGCGAAGGGTGGTGGATGGTGGTCCGGCCACGGATAGTGCCATATCCGATCGTAGACCTCTGAGTCCGGGTATCCCGTCCCTTCTGCGCGGAACTCCCATATCGCCCAGTTGTGTTTATGTTTGTGATCGAGGAACTTTACAAGTGCGTTGAGGGGATTGCGATAAGCGCGTTGAGGATAAGTGCCAGAGGGACCGGAGGTGGCGATAACTGTGGAAGTGTGAGATAAAATTGGTGGTAGAATTTCCGTTGAGGGGAAACGAACTATTATCTGTTACATAGCAGAGATCTAAACCTGCTTCCTCATGTCGAACGCGAGGACTAGCAACAATTTGTCGGAGTAGAGACGTCTGGACTTGTTATGAATATCATATCTGCCAATGAGATAGAAAGGCCTGAAATAGGCTGCTTACTTACCATGTTAAGGGAGACGAAAAAGAGTATTGCAAAGACAATGAGGTGGGATATACTAAAGCTATATATGGTCTTTGGTATGCAGAGTAATTCCGTTTCACAAAACATTTATGAAGCTTGTGAGTTGAAAGGCAGTGACTATTGTGACATTATTCTGGCAGGTAATGGGAAGACGCGAAGTATGGTGGAGCGGTGTCATCGGTCACGACTGACAGGGAAGCTAAGAACAAGCATTCGGAAGCGAGCCATGTGCATCGTTATGTGACAGTAGGATACTGTACCAGTACCACATCTCAGTTAAATGTTTAAACACACCTCAGTAAGCTGGAATTCAAAATGATTGAGAATTATCCGGGTTAAGTTCTCTCTGCACCTGTTCAATTCGCGGGTCCTGAGCTGCTCGCATACCCCTTATTAGTTGTGCAAACGTTCCTGCCCTCAACGCAAACCCCTCTGCTTTCATTTCATAGCAATATCTGAGTGCATCATCGGTATCGCCGTGATTTGAGCAGACGAGCACCAGCCGATCATAAGTCAGCTGGTCTGGTTTGATTTTGAGGGCGACCATCTCCGCCGCTAGGAACATGGCCAAATCCTTGCGTACCAACTTGCGACATCCCTGGAGAAGCACGTTGAAGGTAGCTATATTCGGGCCAGTATTGCATAAATTTCGAAGATTCTTGTACTGTTCAATCGCAGTGTTAAGAAGCCCAGCTCGAGTAGACGCCTCAATAATACAATTCACAGCTGATACTGGGATGTCTCGATCCTCCTCTTTAAGGGCATGTAAATATTTGAAAGCGGCCGGCGGACGTTCAACATCTTGCCGTAGATATTCATAGATTGTTCTCGTAGTTCCCTCGTCCGGCTGTGCATTCGCAGAGTGCATGACACATAATATGGACAAAGCAGTTGAGACATCTCCATGAGCCATATAGGTGTCTATCAACATTTCGTAGTGTTGGTGCTCAATGACTGTGTTCTGCATTCCAAATACACGAAACACATCTGTAGCAAGCTCCACGTCACCATAGCGAGCTGCTGTAGTCAGCACATTCAAGCATGCGCCTGATGGTGGATTAAGATAATTTGTCTGAACGCGCGTATTCCAAACATATGATGTGCCTTCGTGCTTTTACGGGTCGTAAGCGATATGTTTACCATGAAACAAGGAGTACTTACATGGAATGCACTACTAGCGACTTCAAGAAAATAATACCATAAAGAAGGTGTCAATTGGGAATCTTCGGTTGTGCGATCCTTCACCATATCTAATGCTTTGTCGATCTCCCCTACCTGAAGCAACGAATACGTAGCCATATCCAGTAGCCAATCTTGTATCCTGATATTGTCTTCCACCATGAGATCCATTCGATGGAGAGCAAGCTCGAACTGTCTTTCGCGGAGTAATCCTGCGACAATGTCATGATGTCCGTCCTCTGTTATCGTGAACCACCGCTGACGCATATACTCAATAATATCGGCCCGCAACACGTAGTGAGGATGAACTGAAAGAACCTAACTAATTGTCAGAGCTACTACAGTATAATTGCATCCAGTGAACCGTTACCTTGAGAACGTCATGGCATGTTCTCGCATCTAATGCTACGCCCTCCTCTTTCATCTCATGCAGAATCGCAACAACCTCCTGCGCAGATCCAGAAGTATTAACATTTCGAAGTATCAAAGCAGAGTAGATCTTTAGATTTGGAGGTTCCCTGCGATGCTGGACCAGATTCTCGATAATCCTATCGACTATATCATTTTGACCGTCCAGAGCACGTTTCCTTAGTAGGGTATAGACCTCTTCAGTTTCGAGGTTCGCAAGGGCTTTAGGTGCTTGATGAAACAAGCTCTTAGACTCAAAATCTAATGTGCTCGGACGTCGTACAGAAGTCGATGTCGCTGTCGCCAGGGGTCGCCATTGAAAGCGTGGGACATGAGGTCTAGGTTTTCGGCGGCATGCTGTAGTCACCCTCAAAGCATTGGGGGGTGACTTCTTCACCAATGGGAGCGCATATGAAAATGAGGGACAAAGAGCACGCGAAAGACCGTCGATAATGAATGGAGCTTGCATTGCACGATTGGGGTTGGAGCAGACGCGAGACAAGAAGTCTCGGAGGTGATGCGGAGAAAAGATCATAACATACGCTTAGTAATCTATTACAAATAACATGCTTCACCAGTCAGTGGGCCAACCCCACCAAGATCAACCCACGTCTTCAACAAAATCAACAATGCCACTAACATAGAAATTACTTATTACTACTAAGTCGCTTCAAGAAAACAGAATTTCAAGTATTCGGAAGGCCGCCACATTGTACGATGTTCCTAAGTCTAGACTCCGTCGTCGAGTATACGGGGTAACACCTCAGAGCGCGTCTAACTCGCGAAAACGAAAGCTACAGCTATCTGAAGAGCAGGGCACTCGTAGAATGGATCCTAGACCATATCATCGACGTACGCCGAATGGCAGACCATTTACTCGCCACGCGGGGCCAGACTCCTCCTCCCACACCCGTCGGTAAGAACTGGGTATGCCGCTTTATCAACAACTAGCTAGACCTACAGACAAAATGGAATAGGAAGTTCCATTCTCAACGCGCGAAATGCGAAGATTGAGACATATTTCGCGAGTGGTACGAGCGCGTAAATGAGACGCGCCAGAAGTACGGCATTCTAGATTCATGATAGGTGTATCTGCGACATCGAAAGTCGTTACAAGCTCCGATACTATAGGCCGAGCAATTCTAATACAACCAGGCAATCGCGAATGGTCGACGGCGATTGAGTGCGTTAATGCGACTGGGTGGGCAATGCCGCCCTTCGTCATCCTTCTAGGAAAGCTCCACCAGTCAAGCTGGTATCGGGGCCTACCTAGTGACTAGATGCTCGCTGTTAGCGATAATGGCTAGAGGATAGATAAACTAGGATTTGAATGGACTAAGCACTTTAATAACTATTCAAAGTCTTATATGAAAGGGGTCTACCTTCTACTTATACTTGACGGTTATAGTAGCCACGCGACGCCTGAATTCGACCAATACTATACGGAAAACAAGATTATTACGCTCTATATGCCATCGCATACGTCACATCGTCTTCAGCCGCTTGGCGTAAGCTGCTACTCCTCTCTAAAGGTCGCGTACGGTCACGAGGTTCAAAAGCTCGCCCGTCATGGAGTCCACCATATTGATAAAGAAGACTTCCTAGCAATAACAGGCTCAGCAGGCTCAGCTCATAGCTGAGGAGTTGGAAAATAGGGAGCAGGAAGCCGACCAGTGCTGGGCTGGTCAGACGGGACAGCGAGCACCACCAACGTGCTCTAACTGTCATAGCCAAGGCCACACAAGGCGTCAATGTACTAGTATCTTAAATAGGTCTTAAGCATAATTTTTTTCGAATATATTTTGTTGTAGTGGAGTAATCGTGCGAAGACGCGGGTTGATCTTGGTGGTGTGGCCCACTGACTGGTGAAGCACGTCACATAAAACGTATTTGAAGTGGACAACGCTCAGAAGTATTTCAAAGTAAGATAATAGAGGCCAAGTGCTTTCACTTTTTATGTCAATTTCAGAGATTTGCACTTGTTAGTAACTGGATTGTTCGTCAATAGCAATGTACACGTTGTTTCAACAAAGTCGAGATGATAAACTCGCTTCATTCGATAACTGTGAACTGCTACTTGGATATTGATTCTTATTCACCTGCAATACATGACACCGTAGGTCAAGGTAATCTTTCTGCAGGCATCATATCCAAACCCAGCTCCCTGCTATTACATATGGTTCCTTCCAGAGATAATATATTGGAGTATTATCAGGTGACATACTCCCAGTACTGCTCTTCGAATACTCCGGATATCGTTTAGGTATTTGGGATATCGAGGTACGGGTCGAGATAAATCGGGTTCTGGTAATGGAGGTTATTGGACTGACCACGATGTTGTCTAGGTTCAGGCGTTGCCCCTTCCTCGACCTCTTCCACGACCTCCGCGACCCATTCCTCGGCCTCTATCTCCTCTGCCACCGTGATCTCCGCGCTGTTGTGACCCTCCTCGTCCTCCGCGGCTAGCCTGTTGAGTCTGTTGGTGCTCCTTCGCTTGATCTAGGACTTCTTCGGGGATACGTAGGTATTTGATCTACCCACGTTAGCGTTAGTCCATCGAAGCGCAGAGGCGACTGACATTATTTCCGCGAACATAGACTTCGGGTAATCTATAGAATCTTCCACCATCGGCCATGGTCTGTACCACTTCTTTTAGTGTTAGATTCATCCAGCTATCGCAGTTCACTAGATGCCCGTTGAGAGTTTGGCCGTCTTTCAGTTCAACCAGCATTGGATGGCCTTGCGCCGCATTGAGTAGCGCCAAAGGAAGCTTAACAAAGTAAGGGTCAGCGCGAATCAGACAGACGTTACAGAGCATATGAAGATACCCAAATGCAGCGCACTTGAGACTTACCATTGTATTGAACTGTGTAAGGAAAGATCTGGGTGTTTGACGGGTGCCAGTGATTTAGATTTCTTCTGACGCTCAGTCCGTACGGGTAACACAATCACAACAGAGCAAGCTGTTAGAGACAAAAGTGTAGTGATTGCAATGACGTGTGGGGTGAGCTTCGAACTAAACAGAGCTGTGGAGCTGTACAAGTCGAAGGTTGTGTTTGAGATGTTTGAAGGTCAAGTTTCGGATTAGACAAGGTTCGCCAATTCCTTCCCGTCGCATTCTTCTCCGAAAAGAGACGGCCTGGGGGACAGCCTACTCGACTCAGCCACAACGGGCTTGAGAACGCGTGGACTGGAAACTCCCTCAAATGTGGGAGGGAATCCTGTTGCCTGAACCTCAAAAAGTACCTCAGGTCTCTTCTTTAACCTTTGCTGTCATCTTCTTCTCCTAGCATCCGTTTCGTCCGTGTTGCGTTCTTGACCCTCAGTTCATTTCTTTGTGGTGTTTTGAAGCAGAGACCAGCCAGGACTCTGACTTCAGTTCGATGCAGTACTTTCTTTTGGTCTAGTATATAATCAATTCTTCATTTCGCTTTAGTATCATGCGTGCTTTCAAGTTGTTCAAGGCCGCGGCCTTTTTACCATCTATTTTACAAAAAGTGTCTTCTGCGGCTATTGCCAATACCGACTCATTGCTCGCTGAAGTTGTCCAAACGCAGAATAATCATACACTTGTCTTGCAATTAGGTATGCTATTTTTTCATTAGGGACAAGTGCTTAGTATAAGTGGAACCACTAACGTATGCTCACTAGATAACTCTCAGGCAACTTTCAATGTTTCCTGCAAAGATTGTCTTGGCTTAGAGGATGCTGACGACGCTCTTGTATGTCAATATCATATCTTATGTTTATGAAAACTTTCTTAACCCGTTGTAGACCTTTGAATTCAAAGCGCTTTCCGCAGATCGGCCTTGCGGTGTTTCCAACCTCATTCTCAACCGTCAACAGCTTAACCAGAATTGGGATGGAATTCAAGCCTTCGGTCAAGGTGTTATCTCCACTCTTCCTGAGTACGCCCAGCACAACCTTTCACTTTCCTGGGAGTCATCCTGTCTTTTCAATACTGTACCTGAAGATGGTATAAACTCTCAGGGCGATGATGTCGCCCAGGTACTCGCAGTGACCATCGACCGGATCGATGGAAAAGACGTCCACCACATCAGTGGTTTTACCATCTCATTCAAACAACTTAGCCCACCTCGCCTTCTTCGTCTAGCTGGTGCTCCTGACTTGACTGCATCCAGTCCCGTAAACGCAGAAGCTTGGCGGCAACCTCCTGTCGATCTCCGGATTGAATCGTTGCCAGTTGCTGAGACAGAGTTTCGGAAACAACTAGAAGAGCTCCAGACTTTACAAGCAGAGGTTGTTCGCTTAAACGATCTAATTCGAGCCAAGGAGGCTTTGATCAGCACTATCGACGAGTCCCGTGTTGGATCCCTAAAGCAAGAGATACAGGCGTGTGAAACTTTATCTTGCATCGTTAAGGCCATCGGTCGGAAGACCAAGACTGTCTGTCACGACGTCTACACCAAAATAAATATCTATCACGATAAAGTGATGGACGAATATGCTCATAGAGGAAAGTTCGGAGCTCAAAAGCCAGCCCATATAAGTCCGTCCGATCCAAAACCAGAAAGCTCGAATTTCCACCCCACAAAACCAGCGGGTCTACTCGAATGGCCCAGCTCAACACCATCTTCTACCTCTGATCGCCTCTCCAACCCCTTTTCTGACCCTCACGACTCCTCCAATGACTACTTTACCTTTTCCACTTCCTCAGGAACCCGTCATATAGTCGCCAGCCTTACTGCCCTCTTCTCCATCGTGATCCTCGCCTGTTTCGTGGTCCTTCGCCGCTGCTGTTGTACCGAGCGCCGCCGTCAAGATCGCCGTACCCGTCGTGAAGAACGCCGGAACCTACGTATGTACCGCCGCGCAGCACGTCTACAGCGCTGGAAGGATTGGTGGCATGGTCACCGTTATCCCACCACGGACTACGAGGAAAAGCGGAGGTTGATTATCGAGCAGGAGGAAATACTGGAACAAGCAATGCAGCGCGAAATCGCTGAGTTGCGTAACGCAAGGGACGTGGTGGAATCATTAGTCCAGGCTGAGGAAGGTAGGGCGAATGCCAGAATCCAGGATTTCAGATCGGGCTTAGACACTACATACGTAGCGGAGAGTCAGTGGGAGCCTCAACCCCTGTCTAGGACGAGCAGTCTCCCGGATTATAGAAGCGAGGCGGGCAATACAGACTCTCCAGAGTACACTTCTGAAGATGAAAATAGCGATGTGGTGGTGGATGGGTTTAGGGGTTTCGTTCCGAGTAGTGGCTCGGCGCATTGGACGCCGGATAGCAGTGTCATTGAAGTGAGCCCGAGACAGAGCATGGAGACTATGAGGATCAGTGAGGAGGCGAGGATACCTGGAACGCCCAGTTCGGCGTCATCAGTCGAACAATGAGAGCAGTGAACTGTGCTAGAGGAGGAGCATAACGTTTAAAGGGCTTATGAGGCTACCTACGGCGTTTTGAATATCCATTTTTGATCTTCGGAGGACCAATTGGGAATGGATTTCCTATGTAAAATATGCTTTTGCTGGTGCCCTTTCGGGATAGGACTGACCGTCAACTGGTTATTTGACGTATTAATATACCCGCGACCAGTGATATGGTCACTTTAAACTACATACTACTAGTAGCATATATAATATAACCAAATGCGCCTTATGCTAACCATTCTCCTTCAAAAAAGGTAAGCCCCAAACGTGTCACCATACGAATAACTCAAAAAATCCGATTGGCCCCCAATCCCCCAAACCCATCGCGTCCACTGGCCACAAACTTCGCCCCGACATTCAACCATCCCCACACAACTCTTGGCCGCAGCAATCGCCAATCGCCAGCAAAATCACGATTCAGGAGAACGTGAAAAAGATTGATTTCATTCAAGGAAACTGCTGTTACTCGCCACTGCCCTTAGTCTAGTTGGTTCATGGCGTCCGGCTGTAAAGGAAAGTCGCTCCGGTTACCGGAAGGTCCCCAGTTCGATTCTGGGAGGGCAGAGCAATCTTTTTTTGGCTTATTTGAGTATTTTGGGTTATCTTTTGGTTGTTGTGAGGAGTACCCCGTTTTTTATTTAAGGTATATATAGCTTTAGTATCAGGTCTGACTAAGCACTCAGTCGGGTATATATACTTGTTCCCCTCCAGTTCCTCCTACAAACAAGACATCAACTCTACACTTCACTTCACACACTCATACTTTCCAATATTTAGTATCATCTTTTTGTTCATGATTTTATAAAGAACTCGTCCATTAATGAAACAATAAGAAACTCAAAGGAAAAAAATTTCTTCCCATCATCTCATCCGTAACATTTACGACCCCTGAAATGTAAACCACGAAGCCCTTTCAACAGTGATCTCATCCATATCCACCACTGCGATTATATGCTTAACTCAAATTGATAATATGTGTATGGAGGTTCTGGTCTGTGCTTGGCTCATGACTTCTCGAAAGGAATATAGTTGGTTTCGGTCCTGAGATCAATGTGTGTACGCCCTTGTCGTCCGGTCAGAGGAAAGAAGGTGAAGGGGCTGGATGATTAAGGTCATGGTGGAACCTAAGTGAGTTCGTGTGGATGGAGAAATAGGCCGGGTGCGTGTATGTGTGAGGTCGTATTGTAAGCTTGAGGCCAATTAAACCAAATTGTACGCCTTCATATAGATGAGTCTCAGTCCCTTCTTATAACAAAGTCGAAAACGTCGATCCCTCTGTATTTATAAACTACAGGTGCTATTGTAACACGACTATCTGATCAAAAGTGAACGCATATGGATGAAAGAACGTATCATTATTCGTGGGTAGAAGTGATAGAAAGGACAGTGGATATAACTTTTTCGAATAAGAACTCTTCCTCCTCCATAATCTCGACTGAACAAGTGAAGGTTCGTATTTTCACTCACCTTCTCGAATTATAGCTCTCTTTTTCTCCCACTTTACCTCAAAATCCTACCCCGGCCCAGAAATTCTCCAAAATAACACCTCATCCCCTCGACCTTGCGTCACCAAGCTCTTTTCCAATTTATCTCTCATATGCTGGACCTCGACACTACCGTGTGGCCAGACTGACCAACTCTTGATCAACGCCTGTTTGAGCCACATCATGGCTTTCTCCTGCTCACCGATGGCGTCATAGATCTTGGCAATGTCCTCCATAGTGTAGAGGGCACATTCATCCGAAAAGGCTGGACTAGGAACTGCATCTGCTGAGGATAAAGAGGAGGGCTGGCCTACGATGAGGAAACATAATTGCAGGGCGGAGGCCCAGTCACCCGAATCCATTAATACATGTTCGAGTTGGCGGGCGGCTTTGCGGGTGCCAAGGGCGTTCGTACCCAAGTTAGTAGTCGTGGTGCTAAGGAGTTTACGTGCCATGGTCCTTGCAGCTCCGAAATCACGGTCACGGCGGATAAGTTTGATGAGCTCTGTTTGAGTCTTGATCGTCAAGGGATGATAGCTCCCTATCTGAGCCGTGAAGACGTCGAGCATGTAGGCGAGTGAACGCTCCGAGATATCACGGGTTTGAGCATCTTTCTCGAAGAGTCGGACTATGGTTACGATGGGGTGCATCGTAGTGCCAAACCTTGCTTCAGCTAGAGCACAGAGATAGCGGAGGAGGTTGGTACGGATGCTCGAAGTTAGTTTCGTATTAACTGGAGAAAGGATAGCGAAGAGGCTTTGTAACCACAGGGGGGTGGCGAAGTCGATAGAGGGCGCCGTTTTACAGGCCTTGTGGATGGTAGACCATGCTCTTCCAGGATATTGGACTTTGAATAGATACATGGCTTGGGCGATGTCGTCCCAGAATACCTTTGTGGGCTCTAGGACCGGTGGTATAAGTCCGTCGGGAATGTTTTGAGGATCCTGGTATACTAACGGCCCAGCAAAGATGGACTGCATGCTTTTCAAAATTAAGTTGATTGTCTGCAATCCAACGTCGACGTCGGTGATAAAGATAGAATGAGGCAGCTGTGTTGGAGTCGAGAATTGAGCTCCCCACCCAAATAAGGTGGTGTCGTATGTCTCGATGTCCATTTGACTTGAATTATCTCCGACAACAGACTTGGAAGATTCCAATGACGATTCGGCAAGTTCAGTCTCATGGGTAAGACTGACGGCCTCATTTTGCCGAGGGGAGACTGGGCTGACTGTGGTGAAGTGCGAAACAGTACCCTTATCGTTGCTACTGTCTGAACTGGTCGAGCAATCATCCAATGTACTGGATGCCTTGGATTGAGTTGCCCTTTTATTACTGCGTCTAGTTCGCGAGTATCTTTTCAGTTTACGGGCACTCTTCTCGTCGAGATCCGCTATAGAGCGAGAAGGTAGTGATCCAGGGGTTTCAAGGAATTTAAGATATTGGTCCTTTTCGTACGACTTCCAATTCTTCAAAGCGCCCCATTCTTTGAGGCGGCTTCGATACATGCGTGCACTGTGAGAACTTTTTAGTGGGAATCATCCAAGGCAACGAATACTATGGGATGTAATACCTCGCTTGAAAACCATAATTGTCCAGCATGTGGGATCGAACATGGTCCAGGGGTTTCTTAGAATATAGCTCAATGATGATTTTACGGTAAGTGCTCCATTCGGTACGAGACGGTCCTCTACGATCTATAATAGCCTCCGAAGGGACCCTCATTCTAGTCGCGGGTAGGTTGACACATTACCCAGCGCTGAAGACGCATGTAACTAGGAATAACAATAAAGGGTATGAAAGGCGTTTTATCTCCATCTTGAAGACAAGGTTGCGAGATTTTGAAGGCATACGGGTTGGGCGAGAGTGACGGTAGTCTTGTTCTTTTGTACGCGAGGCGGAGTCGAAGGTCAAAAACCCACCCACTCACGAAAAATGCAAAAGTGGATGACATATGAAATAGGAACTGATTACCTTACCTTATGGGTGGTATGTGGATTATCGATCGTGGTTGAAGCCTTGCTGTGCCACGCTGACATAAAGACCATGCAGTGTTAACCGAGTAATCATAGCCCTCCAGCTGAATGTAGTCACTGATATTCGAATCAACCAGATAAAATGCGGCTTAGGGTTAATCTCCCTTCGGAGTGGGTCAGAAAACCTGTCAGTGTGGTCCGTTGAGAAAGTTAGTTAGAGACAATATGGTTGACCAGGCGGCAATATGCCCAGATTGTTGCCTTTTGCCTCTTTGCCTCTTCGCCCACTTTCCTTCGATCCCTCGTATGTTTCGATTCGAGCTCCGCATACAGTAGGAAGCCTTGTTGACGAGGAAATGGTGAGGCTGCTCTGCGGGTGAAGGAGACGGGAGGGCGCACATTGTTTCGGGTCTATAGCTACAAAAAGAGCGGAGTTTCACGTAGAATTTTTGCTCTTATGAATATCGTGAACCCATCAGATAGAATCTTCAGAATCAGATACTGAAGATATGGAGCACTTACCTTGTCCCATTGATGGTAGACGTCCCGAAGTCCCTTTCTTCGCAGCCAGAAAAGTTTATAGACCGGAAGACTTCTTTAGGCTCCCTAAGGAACATGGATATGCCGACTTTCATAACCTTTTAGAGGATGGACTCGAAAGGACAATGCAGAAAGGCGATGCTAACCACTTTCTACAAACCTGGCTTTTCTTTAGCTTACTCGCCCAAGTACTCAGTCAGGAGATCGATTACCGGGACTTCCTCCAAAATTCGAACAATACTCTTCACACTCGGAAACTTAACGCGATGCTCCAGAACTGGGCAATCAAAGAATCAACTGCTGTTGAAGAAGGGATGTCTCGAGAGCAGAGAGAGCGATATTTGCGAGCATCCATGGCCCTCGTGGACGCCAGACGTTTTGTCTCAAAACATTGCTCGTACCAGAGACTAGACCGGAACCACCACCCTCTCGAAGACAGGGACCTTTGGAAGAAAGACAATCCAGTCCACCAAGCCCTCGATGCAAAGATGACTTTATCACTTGCTATACTTGGTGAAACATTGCAACAAGCACGGCCCGATATGATGCCCCATTTGGAAGGGCATTTCCGATTCTGGAGAGATCCCCGCGTGGAGGAGAAAAGATGGGGTTGCAGTAAATACTGTAGAGAACAAATGAAGACAAATGGATATGATGAACTCGAAATATGCCGGATAGAAGCAATGATGCCTTCAGTTAGCATCGTTTATTACTGTAGTTCTATGGCTTCCAGAACTCAAAGGTCAGGCAAAGGACCACTGCATATGAATCCTTGCCGGGATGGTTGCGAGACCCATCACATCGGAGATGACGAAATAATCAAAGCTATCGAGGAAGGTAAGACACCACTTGTTACCTGGGGTTCTTCCGGTTTGGAATGGAAAGCATATGATCTTAAAAGGGATCATGATATACAGTTTGGAGTTTTATCCCACGCTTGGGAAGAAGAAATCTTGGATTGTGGCAAGGATGCTCGACCCGGTCATAATCGGCGTATGTACGAATGTCAGCTCATCACCCTACAAGAGACTTTCGACAAGATGGTTCAAAACCGTCGTGACAGCTTGTCTTTTAAAAACACACCATTCTGGGTTGATGCGTTATGCCTTCCGAGGGAATCTGGGCCCAAAGGAAAGGCAATCAATCAAATGAGAGATATATACGCTAAAGCAGCCGTTGTCCTCGTATGGCAGAGAGAACTTCTCCAAACCAACAAACTCGCGGAAAGTGACAGCATCGAGACAAATATGAGAATAAGAACAAGCAACTGGGCTTCTCGACTATGGACAATGCAGGAAGCTGTGCTTGGGGGAATTGACTGTTTGCACGTTGCATTCCAAAACAGGAATACCATTGGTATCAACGAACTGAGGTCAGCTAGAGATAGGGCAAGGAGAGATCCTAATGACCCTTACCATCACATTTGGGAGGCGGGATATCCTTTCAGTAAATCAACCTGGGCATTGCGGAGAAGCAACGAATTCCGAGTACACAGAACCTGGCTCGCAGTCCAGTTTCGCGAAGTCCTCGAACCGCAAGATGAAGCACTTATTTTAGGTAGCGTTCTAGGTGTCGATGTGGTGAAAATCCAGAAAATCGGGCAGAGAAATGAGCCACCGAAACAGATCGCTGCTAAGAGGATGGTAAAACTCCTTGACCTTCTTGACTCCACTCCAGGCCTTGGGATTCCATCTGGAATCATATTTTTGCCCACTGGAAAGTTATCAAACGCGATTTCAGAAACCAAAGGATATGGTTGGGCCCCGGCCACATGGTTAACTAAACAACTTCATGACTATCCTTTGTTCCGTCCTGCGCAACAAAGCGCGTCAATTGGAAAATGGGGGCTTCTTGTTCAATTTCCTGGACTCATACTCCATTGGCCAAAAGATCCTGTTGCGAGTTCCAAGTTCTGGATATCGGTCCACCAGTGTATGCATAAGTGGTTCAAAATTGTTGCAGATACAGGAGGAGTTGACTGGGAAACCTTTTGGGCAAACGAAGTTTGTACTCAAGACGAGACGTTTATCATCTTGAGTACTAGTAATCCACGAGACAAATGGGAGATAGGATTGTTGGTCCAATCCAAAGGGGTACTAAGCCAAGGGGAGGTACGATGGGTTAAGACCTTATGTAGGGTATGGATACGATTGGAAGCAAACCCTGACATAATCGCTCGGATGGTGCAAGGTGTCCGGGAGCGTGGAAATGGTATGTTGTTTGGTGAACGGCTTGGGGATCAGCAAAGGTGGTGTATTGATGGGGGCGAGGAGTGATCGGCGAATGGGTAAGTTTGACATTTAATTCCCAAGGATTTATTCGAGTATTATAGCATTTCAGCATTGTAGAATAGATTGGAGCATGCCCTCTGCTACTTTCTAACGGGCCGTGAGAGTTGACGAGTATCAATTGTTTGAGCATTTTCGGGACGATTTTACAACGAACGAAGAAATCTTCTAGATTACGGGTCCGTGTCCTTTTTGACGATTAGAGTAAGTCTCATCTAGTGCATGATATTAATTAGCAGTGTTGGATCCGATAACTAGGTGGTTCAAATGAAATGTAGTTTTTTTCAATGTTCATATGGAAGTTGAGGTTTTAAAGGTAGGACCCGACCCAGGTAAGCTAACTCCAGTTCTAATTTAGAACTAGTGTTTGTGTCATACAATTCTATTAAACATTGAGACGTAACAGTGAGACATACTATCTAGGGTCACCTACTGCTCATTCCTACATTCCAAGCTTGGTCACGTCCAGAGCTTTTGGGTACTATGCATTTACTGTATACAGATTAGAATCCGAAGATGTACAGGATTTGAAGACTTTACTGATCTATACCTTGCAGCGAAGGATTGACGAATAGTACGCTATACCCTAACATAGAAATTTACCGACAAGGAGATAAGTCGATGGATGGGTCTACATCATAGGCGGGATACAAATGAAGTAAAACAAAGCTAGGAAACGGATAGAATATGCTCTTTGTGGATCACTATGGATGGAAACAAATGTGTACCGGACTGTAGACTATACCCTGACATCCTTATATATTAGAAAAGAAACGCGTAGGTAGATGAGTACATAACATAAGCTGAATACAAAGGAAGTAAAACAATCTAGAGACTAGATTGAATACTCTCTTCGCAGAGCACCATGGATGGGAAACTATTAGTGTTCGCACGTAGGGGAATGAAGTGCACTTCCTATAAGAGCGGATGGGCATGCTACTTTGTGGTCCTATGAAAAGGGTAACCATAGGCCATAGAGCTTTCAAAACAGTCAAGTTGCGGCTTCAAGTAAATATCCCATAGAGAATAGCATGTGGCGGTTATCATTGGTATTGACCGGGTTTAATTATCGAGGAAAGTTTGAATGTGAAATCATACTCTAGTACAATTGTGCCATGGCTGAGGACTCTGTACTTGATTTCCGTAAACTCCCCTTTGAAAAAACCTATGAAGTAATCCCGCCACAGTCACAACCATGTCTGATATCGTCACAATCTTGGTGCTGCTCACTTCTTAACTGGGTGTGCCGGTTTCGATTTCTTCTTGGGGCTAAAAGCAGTGACGTTAACGACGTAAGCTATAACAAGAGTGGAATAAGGGTAACCTTACGTTGGTGGCTCCTCAAGTATCGCTCGATCATTGCCAAGCGCGAAACCTTCAGGGAGGAAATGTCTGAATTGTTCGAAGAGCTGCCTATCACCCTCGAACAGTTTCCTGACCTGCCTGTAAATAGTACGAATTGGAGCTTTATCCAGTTCATATGTCTCGATGATGGCGATGAACTCTTTAAACTTTTCGGGCTCTTTGGCGAAGTGATCCTAAAAACAGTCAATTTCGTGCAATCTCATAGAGTCGAGTATACCAACTTGGATCTTGCCGACGTATTCAATGGCATAGTCGTTATCGATTTCTTCTGGGCGTTCGAGCTCTTTACCGCGACCGGAAGAGTCATTTCCTTGTTCCACGGTCGGTGCTTCACTGTCCGCGTCCATATCATTGTCACTGGAATATGCACGATGGGTCCTGACATAGGCTTCCTCGTCATCGCTCACATCCATAGGCTGGTAGTTTTGGTCGGAATCACTCATGGTGTAGAAGTCGAATAGGTTCAGATAGATTAGGAACTGAATTTTGAATATGCAGAGGAAACATGCAATGTCCGAGCAAATAGGGTTCCAGAGGGTGCCAAGGCTTCTTTGTAAATTCTCGTGCCGGAGGTCTCATGATGCATAGAAGAGGTGAATGCGCAGGTTGACAACATGCGTTCAGCAAACGCCTACCCCTGCGTCCAAACAAAACACATAACCTTAATCATCGTCATCATTGCTCTTAAACTTCGTCTTCTCATTTCTTGTACTACCTTTTGAAAAGTCCACGACAACGCAATTGCTTCACGGCGTACCTCCAAGCTCTTTCTTGTCGAGACACACGGTAATAAGAAACACGACGTCTCGTACATCATCATTCCCTCTCCCTCTTTAACATCTCTTTCGTATTGGAAGATTCCCTACACTTCAAATTATCTACGAGAGTGCAGAGATACACGCCCCACCGGCTTCATTGAGGTTGAAACTCACGGTACGGAGCATTTGAACTTGCAATCGAAGTCGAAGTCGAAGTCGAAGTCGACATAATTGTTCGTCAAGTGGATGGATATTTGAGTTACTGATATTAAAGGTACAACGTTCTGCACCAAAAATTCCAAAGGGGATGAAAATGGAAGGTCAAAATAAGGATAGGGATGAAGATATCGCCCTGTCCCGACACCGACCCCGAGAAGTCGAAGCCAAGCGATATACCCTGCTTCCGCTCCACCCAGCACCAGACCGACGACAAAATATAACATTAGAAAACCCTAACCTCATACCTTTAGGACCTCGGAAGATTCGAAGAGCACCCGGGTGTTCTTCGGTAGAAAAGGTATCATCACTGTCTCCGATTCCGAGCGTAAGAACTGCTTCAAGAGCAACGACAGAGAATCCAAATTTCATCCCTTTAGGACGTTGTCGAATTCCAAAGACACCTGAATCATCTTTAGAAGAAAAGATATCACAATCACCTTTAGAGGAGAGGGCACCACCAGTGTCACCAGTCTACAGCACGAGAAGTACTTTGAGTTCAACGACGATAATAATGGCACCCACACAAACTGATCAAGATCTAATCGGACCTCATCCATCCTTCATTGAGGTTGCCAAGCCTTATATCTTCCAGCAAAGGATCCAAGATTGTCTTTTCGCTATTGGAATGACTGAGGCTAAAGACGATAATGTGCGCCTGCAGGGTGTGGCGTGGATTGATAACGTCAGGAAATCTATGCAACTGTATGCCTCCGAAGACCTTCCTCGCGTGGTTTAATATGTACTGATTTCATATGCAGGCCTGTGAGGACATTTAATACGGCAGTGGTCTACTATCATAAGTTCAGGCTTGTGCATTCTGACAATCAATACAATTGGGCTGTAAGAATTTGCTTTGCTTCCGTATACTCTCCTCTGGACTAATGCTGATCTAGGATGCTGCTGCAGCCGCTCTCTTCACGGCTTGCAAGATTGAAGACACATTGAAGAAGTCGCGTGAGATTCTATGCGCATCATACAATCTCAAGCTTTCTCCTGCTGAGCATCTCACGCCTGATGACCCTGTAATGCAAACCCCCATCGCGCACTGTTACCCATCACACTAACAAACCTACCTAGCTCTTCGAATCGCATTCCAAAACCATCATTGGCCTCGAAAGGTTAATGCTAGAGTCCTCCGGTTTCGACTTCCGAAGCCGTCATCCCCAGGAACTCGTCATCAAGCTCGCCAAAGCATGCAGCTTCACCAAAGACCTTGAGGGCAAAACCGCGTACAAGATCTCTCTAGATCTGTATCGCACCTTCGCACCCGTCAAGCAAACGACATCTACGATGGCGATCGCCTGTGTCGAACTTGCCGCCCGCCTACACGAAATCGATCTCGCGCGTGTACTCGGAGAAGACGGCATTAACTATGCTCGCTTCAGCACCAGTAGAGCTGAAGTAATGGGTATACCTCCCCTCCCAAACAAATCAATCCAAGAACACCATAGCTAACACGATACCCAGAAACCCTCCTCGACCTGCTCGACCTCTACACCCACCACAAGCCCTCCACGGTGGTGGGTCCCGACTACCCCCTCGAGTACTACATCTCGATCCGCATCACGCTGAACCAGGAGGCCTCAGCATCCTCCTTGCCCCGCTACACCTCCAAGCTCGCCCCCCCACTAACCCAAACCAACGGGACAAAGGGCAAGAACGGTACCACCACCCTCGCCTCCCCCCCAGCTCCTATCATTGCGCCAATCTCGGCGACTGGGACAAGAGGCCAAAGTGGCACCGTCAGATTCATGTTGGATGCGGCGCGTGCGAGTGCAGAGAAAGAGGCCGTGAAGGAGTATTTCACGGTCGAGGAGGAAGAGTATGAGGTTGATGTCGAGGTGGATCCGGGCAAGACTAGGCGGCCGAGATGAGGGATCTTCTGGCTGTTGGGTCTTGGTGTGCGATGTTGAAAAGTGGATTTCCGAATGATGATATGATGTGGATGGCCGTGCACAGTATGCAGTGAGCCTGTTCAGTACAGATGCCTTCGGGAAGAGCCCAGGAGTAGAAAACTTCTTAGCGAGAATGATGGTACGAAGATGACAGACGATAGCTGTCGTACTTCGTTTACATAGTGGTATACGATGAAGACTGGCGTACCCGGTACGGAAGGAGCCCTTTCGTCGTGAAAGTACAGCGGCTTATTGAGGAGTGGAGATTGACTTGTACAGTACAGGAAGAATTGAGGGCTATGAAGCGAAAGGCCGTATAATTGTACGATACAGTAGTGGCTGATTAAATAAAATACGGGCGGTAAAGAACGGCGCGCTGATTGAATCAACAATTTCGCTCTCACCATGCGTGCAAATAGCTCTAATTGATTCAACAAACCAAAACACTGTTTTGATATACAAATGCAAACCTAGAAATGCCCCTTCCCCATATCCCCACATCTTGCATGCGCGGAAAGGGAGATAGAGCTAGCTAAGATCAGGAAGGAAAACGCCCTGGCCACTACATACAAAATACAACAGCCTCAAAATCCATCTAACCATCCAATCTATAACATCAACTCCAAGGGATTCTCCACCACCTTCTTCAGCTCGCGCATGAAGTCTCCACCGACTGCACCATCTACGACCTTATGATCGAAGCTACCTGATAATACAATCTGATCGTCCCACTCTACGCCAGTTGTGCCATCCTCATTCTCTACCGGCACCGCGACCTTCTTAGTTGTACCCACAGCCAATATAGCAGCTTGTGGGGGGTTGACAACCGCTGTGAATCTCTCGACGGCAGGATTCATACCCATATTCGAGATAGTGAAGGTACCGCCCTGGTACTCCTCTGGCTTGAGCTTACCTTCGCGAGCGCGCTTGCCGAGATCTTTGATCTGTGAGGAGATGGACTCGAGGCCGGTGCCGATGACATTTTTGACAATGGGAGTCATGAGGCCAACGGGGGTAGACACCGCGACACTGACGTCGACAACATTGTTCTGACGAATAACGACACTTCCGCCCTCTTCGCGCCAGGAGGAGTTCACAGCGGGGACCTTACGGGCAGCAATGGCGACGGCTTTGACGAGGAAGTCGTTGACGGAAAGGCGGTATTTGCCATCAGCGGAAGCGTTAAGAGCAGCGCGAAGTTTGAGTAGTTTAGAGACAGAGACTGAAGATTGGACGAAATAATGGGGGTTTTGTTGCCAGGATTGGGTGAGTCGGGATGCAATGGTCTTGCGCATGCTGCTGGCGGGAATATCCTCGTATGTGGGTGCACCGCCGGTGGCTGCGGCCGGAGCTGCGGATGAGGAACCCTTGAATTTCTCAATGTCTGATTTTTCGACGCGTCCGCCTGGGCCTGATCCCTTGATCTGGCTGATCGGTACGCCTTTCTCCAGAGCTAGTTTAGTGGCGGCTGGGGTGATATTAGGCTGTCGTTCAAGAGCGGTTTCGAGGCGGCCGCCCGTAGAGTCAGATTCTTGCGCAACAGGAGCTTCTTCTTTTGCGGGAGGGGAGGACTTGCTATCCGATGACGGAGGTTCTGAGGATTCTGAGGCCTCTTCCTTGGGAGCCTCCTTGGCTGGTGCTTTGTCTCCACCTGCGTCCTCAATTGTGAATGACTCGAAGGCGGAGACGTCTTCACCCTCCTCAACCATGACGGCGATAGGCTAAAATTTCGTCAGCAGACAGACGTGAGACCTAGAAATGTGCGACATACACTTCCGACGGCAACGTCTTTCTCTCCTGACTCCTTCAAAATCTTTGCTAGGGTACCCTCCTCCTGGAATTCGAAATCCATCTGCGCTTTATCTGTTTCGATCTCCACCAGAACGTCACCTGGAGCTAATGAATCTCCGGCTTTCTTCTGCCAGGCTCCAATATTACCTGCCTGCATAGTCGGTGATAAGGCAGGCATACTAATGACAGTATGAGAGGGGAAAGCTGTAGTCCATCTTATTAGTATAGATGTTGCTGTATATTATCGTAGCACGGTTTATATTGAGATAAGGACGAACATTTTGATGCATAGTATCGTGATAGTGCTGCAAGTGCAGGCGCTCGTGTCCTGCAAGGCCGGGGAATTAGTAAATCGATCAATTGCTTCGCAGATACCAATTGCAACATACAGAGCAAAGTCTTGACTAATTGAAAGACTATAACCACCCCGAATACATCTTGAGCCCCTCAGACACAGGTGTGTCGAGGTCCGCGACAAAATCGATGTTGCGGACATGGTGACAGAACGCGGCCGTTCAACTCGAATAGCGAGATGGAATAGCTAACGAGCGACAAGTAGCGAGGGCAGCTGTAGCTCGTGAAGCTTCAGATCCTCCTACAGATTGTCGATTGATGGTGATGAAGAAGGGATGGTTATGGGGAGTCTCTCAACAATGTGTCTCGATAATTTCTCGTTGAGGGAGCTCGGAGGTTCAAGGTCGGGCAACTTTTTCTTGGCGCTACCTTGCTCTCCGTACCCTTGCACCCTTGCGAGAACAAGCCGGCGTCAGCCCTGGTGGCCCTGGCGAATTATTCCACCTGCAGGACAGATGTGAGGTTAGAGTTCCTAGAGATATTGAACCGACAACGGAGACAAATACATACAGATTCCAAAACTGTACTACCTTTCTTTAAACGCACATCTGTTTCGTTTCTTCAAAGCCACATAAATCACTATTGAAAGAGTAGTGTCGACAATGACTTTCCCTTAATTTTTCCCCCTTGAATACACGGAATATCAACTGTCTGGATGAACGCGTGTTTATACCCCCTCGACAGTTACCTCGAATCACAATATGGCGGACGTAGAGACTCAGGCGGAGGCCTCCCATAATGCTCGGTCAGAAGACGAACAGCGCACAAGGAACGGAAGAAAAACAGACTATTCAGAAGAGAATCAAAAGGAGGCAGAGAGTGACATCCAGGAGTATAGAGTTGACCATGATGCGGAATCATCCCCTCAAGAACCTACACCCCCAATCGCTTCACCGACTGTAACAGTGCATACTCCGACGATACAAGAAAATGGCGTATCTCAGACACCTGATCTACCCGCTCCCTCCGTACCTTCGACCCCTCGACCGCGCAATGACTCTGTATCTACAACCACTACAGCGACTACAATTAGATCCTCCGCCCGAGGCTCTCTCGTATTTGTTATAACAGCGTTAGAGACCATCGCTGCGTCGAAAGATGCTAGGAAGAATAAAAAGCTCTCTGATTCTGTGCAGCGGGCCTTAACTGCCATCAAAGGGGATGCCGACCCAACCGCAATGAGCCCAGAAATACTCTTTGAACCATTGCAGCTAGCGTCAGAAGCTCACACAGTCCAGGTCATCACTACATCTTTGGACTGTATCGGAAAATTAATCAGTTATTCATACTTTTCTGTCCCGTCCGATTCATCTAGCGAAGGTCCCCCTCTCATCGAACGAGCTATCGATACGATATGTGATTGCTTTCAGGGCGAGGCCACTGCGGTAGAAGTACAATTACAGATAGTAAAATCTCTATTAGCCGCGATATTGAATGACAAAATCGTGGTGCATGGTGCCGGGTTGTTGAAAGCTGTGCGCCAAACATATAACATTTTCCTCTTATCGAAGTCGAGCGCGAACCAACAAGTTGCGCAAGGCGCTCTCACTCAAATGATCGGAACGGTCTTTGAAAGGGTTAAAGGTCGCCTATCGATGAAGGAGGCCCGAATGAATTTGTCAAAAATGAATCTTGGGAACCCCAGCTCGGAAGAAGAAGTCGCGGTAGCAAAGGATGAGGACGGGATAGAAACACCTGTCAACGGAGAGGTTGACGAAGAAGGTTCTGAGAACGCCCCTTCAGTACCCAGCGATGTGCCTGTAGAGAAACAGGGCGGGCAAAAAATAACACTTCAAAGCTTTGAGAATCGTAAGAGTTTCGATGATACCAGGCTCAACGATAACGCACCGACTCTAGTTACTCATGTCAACGGCCGTGCACCTCCGTCCAGGTCAGTTTCTGGTCAGGACGTTTCAATCCATGAGGGGACTCAAAACATTCCTGATGATGAAGAAGAAGAAGACGAGATCTACATCAAAGACGCGTTTCTAGTTTTCCGAGCTATGTGTAAGCTCAGCACAAAAACCCTTTCCATTGAACACGCCGTAGACATTAAGTCCCATGGCATGCGGTCGAAACTACTATCTCTTCATATCATTCACACCATCCTGTACAACAATGTCGCCGTTTTCGTCTCACCTCTTGCAACTATCAAGAGCAGTAGTAATGCCGAACCAACTACTTTCGTCCAAGCCATCAAACAATTCCTGTGTCTAAGTCTGAGTAGAAACGGTGCTAGTTCAGTTACTCGCGTCTTCGAAGTGAGCTGCGAAATTTTCTATCTTATGGTAAAGCATCTCAGAGTGATGCTGAAGAAGGAGATTGAAGTCTTCTTGAAGGAGATATATTTCGCGATTCTGGATAGGAAAGCAGCACCAGCATCTCAAAAGCAATACATCCTCTCTATATTTGGTCGCTTAGCAGCTGACCCCAGAGCACTAGTTGAGATCTATCTGAATTACGACTGTGACCGGACGGCACTCGATAATATGTTTCAAAGAATCGTGGAACATCTGTCGCGCATTGCCATCACACCACTACTAACCACTGCCGTACAACAGCAACATTATCAGGACCAACACTTGAGGAATCTACACAGTAATGCGGATTGGCATACCAGAGGCACTCTTCCTCCTTCGCTATCGACAGCATCGGTGGGTACTCTTAACGATACTGATCTGGGATATCCTGTTGAGTATGGAATGAAACAAGAATCACTTGAGGGCCTTGTCGAGATTCTTAGATCGCTCGTCAATTGGTCTCAGCAAGGGATTGTAGAAAATTCGCCTAACATGAGAGATGGGGATTCCAGATATTCTGAGGATCTTCGTCAGTCTATCGAGCTACGAGAAAGTGGATTATACAACACAGGTGGCTCTGAAACTCCTACGATTGATGCCCCACAGGCAGAGGATGACCCCAATGAATTGGAAGCCGCAAAAAAGCACAAGACTGCGTTGACTAATTCAGTACGCCAGTTTAATTATAAACCGAAGCGTGGTGTCAAAACTTTGCTCAAGGAAGGATTTATCAAGTCCGATTCCCCGGAAGATATCGCTCATTTCCTGTTGAATACAGATGGCATCGACAAGGCAGCTTTGGGAGAATTCCTTGGTGAAGGTGAACCCGATAACATTGCCATTATGCATGCTTTTGTGGATGCAATGGATTTCACGCGGACTCGATTTGTTGACGCTATGCGAAGGTTTTTACAAAGTTTTAGGTTACCTGGAGAAGCACAGAAGATCGACAGGTTCATGTTGAAATTTGCAGAACGATATATCGCTGGCAATCCCAACGCTTTCGCCAACGCGGATACTGCTTACGTACTCGCCTACTCAGTGATCATGCTAAACGTAGATCAACATAGTCAGAAATTAAAAGGGGCCCGGATGACTCCAGAGGACTTCATTAAAAACAACAGAGGAATCAATGATGGTTCCGATATCCCTGAAGAATACCTCCGAGGAGTTTTCGATGACATCGCACACAACGAGATTGTTCTTAATAGTGAACGTGAAGCGGCCGAAAGCAAGGGTATCATAGCTCAACCAACCGGCGGTATCGCTTCAGCATTCTCAAACGTAGGGCGAGATCTTCAAAGAGAAGCATATCTTCAAGCTTCTGAACAGATGGCGGCTAAGACCGAACAACTTTACAAGAGTTTATTCCGCGCGCAGAGGCGAGGCGCCTCAAAAATGTTACCTGCGAAATTCATTCCTGCTACCTCATTCAAACACGTAGGACCAATGTTTAATGTCGTCTGGATGTCTTTCCTTACTGCTTTATCTGCATCCGCCCAAGACACCCATAATCTGGAAACCATCAAGCTTTGTATGGAAGGTCAAAAGCTTGCAATTCGGATTGCATGTCTATTTGATCTAGAAATTCCTCGACAGTCATTCGTAGCATCCTTGGCGCGGTTCACAAACCTTTATAATCTAAGTGAAATGAAAGCGAAGAATATCGAGGCGCTCAAAATCTTGCTTGAAGTAGCCAATACCGAGGGTAATCTTCTAAAAGACTCCTGGCGAGATATCCTCACATCAGTCAGCCAACTTGATCGCTTTCAGCTGATCTCAACTGGAGTAGACGAAGGTGTTGTGCCAGATGTCCTACGATCTCCTATGCCCCCGAAAAATCCATCACAATCCAGGAAGAATCTGCAAGTGCCAAATAGACCTCGTCCTAAGTCACAACAAAGCAGTTACTATCAAGCAGAAATTGCTGAAGAAACTCGTTCTGCAGACATGATTCGAAGTGTAGACAGGATTTTTACCAATACAGCCAACCTTTCGGGAGACGCGATAGTCTACTTTGTTAAAGCTTTAACACAAGTCAGTTGGCAAGAAATCCAATCTTCTGGACAGAGCGAATCACCACGTACATACAGCTTGCAGAAACTTGTAGAGATAAGTGGTTACAATATGACTCGTGTTCGTTTTGAGTGGACGAACATCTGGCATATACTCGGTGAGCATTTCAATCAGGTCGGGTGTCACACTAATACCAATGTCGTCTTCTTCGCCCTAAATTCTTTGCGACAACTTTCGATGAAATTCATGGAAATTGAGGAACTTCCTGGCTTCAAGTTCCAGAAAGACTTTCTCAAGCCTTTTGAACACATCATCTCGAACTCGGGTGTTGTGGCTGTAAAAGATATGGTTCTAAGATGTCTTATTCAGATGATACAAGCAAGAGGGGAGAATATCAGATCGGGCTGGCGTACAATGTTTGGCGTATTCACAGTAGCCGCCAGGGAACCTTACGGTACGTACATAATCCATTTTAAATGTGGCCTAGAATACTAACAAATAACAGAGGGTATCGTCAATCTTGCCTTTGATAATATCACCCAGGTCTACAATACCCGATTCGGTGTCGTTATATCGCAAGGTGCTTTCGCAGATCTTATTGTCTGTTTTACCGAGTTTTCGAAAAATATGAAATTCCAGAAGAAGTCGCTGCAAGCTATTGAAGCTCTCAAATCGTCAGTAATGAAGATGCTAAGAACTCCGGAATGCCCTTTATCTGCGCGCGTTAGTGGAGAGAAAGAGGCTCCATCTGCAGGATCGCTCCCCAAACAGCCCAGTCGACAAACGCAGGAAGAACAGTTTTGGTTCCCAGTACTTTTTGCCTTTCACGATGTCCTTATGACTGGGGAGGATTTAGAAGTACGGTCAAGGTGAGCTGAACTGTGACATCAACATTTACTTTCAGGCGCTAATTTCCAGCAGAGCCCTAAACTATCTCTTCGAAACACTCATCAAGTACGGTGGCGATTTCCCCCAAGACTTCTGGGACACATTATGGCGACAACTCCTTTTCCCTATCTTTATGGTTCTGAAATCCAAGTCCGAGATGGTAAAAGTTTTGAATCACGAAGAGCTTTCTGTATGGCTCTCCACCACCATGATCCAAGCATTACGCAACATGATCACTCTGTTCACACACTTTTTCGAGTCCTTGCAATACATGCTCGACAGGTTCTTAGACTTGTTGGCCCTCTGCATCTGCCAGGAGAACGACACACTCGCCAGAATCGGAAGCAACTGTCTCCAACAACTGATCCTAGGAAACGTCAAAAAATTCGAACCAGAACACTGGAATAAAATTGTTGGGGCCTTCGTCGACCTCTTCCGCCGCACCGAAGCCTCGGCCCTCTTCTCCGCTGCAACCTCCGGATCTACCCCTACTCCCAATCCCTCAAACAGCATCTCCCACACTCCAACTCCGTCTGTAGACTCTCAAAACATTAACGACCTTCCTTTGAGCCAAACACCAACAGAAGAAACCCATGATAACACCGAGAACGCGTTAGGCATCAACGGCTTGTCAGCGAGCCAGAGATCTTCAGCCGTCCATATCGAAGACGTTCCAGGCCACCCTTCCAAAACTCCCGACCCGGACCAAGACCTCGAAAACTTCAACAACGGTCCTGACGAGCTACACCAACCCCCAGTCGTCGTGACCGCAGCCCGCCGCCGCTTCTTCAACCAAATCATCACCAAATGCGTACTCCAGCTCCTCATGATCGAAACGGTTAACGAGCTTTTCAGCAATGACGCAGTGTACGCGCAAATTCCGTCAAATGAGTTGTTGAGGCTCATGGCCCTGTTGAAGAAGAGCTATCACTTCGCCAAACGGTTCAACGGGGATAGAGAACTCAGGGCGCGGCTGTTCAGAGAAGGATTCATGAGACAACCGCCGAACCTATTGAAGCAAGAAAGTGGAAGTGCAGCAGTATACGTGTCCATCCTGTTCAGGATGTACCACGACCCGTCATCCGAGCGTATCGCCTCCCGCTCCGCCACAGAAGCCGCACTCATCCCCCTCTGTGTCGACATCATATCCTCCTACATCGAACTTGATGAGGAAACACAGCAGAGGAATATCGTCACGTGGCGCCCTGTCGTGGTCGATGTCTTGGACGGCTATATCGGCTTCCCTGAAGCTGAGTTCGAGAAACATGTCCAGACTTTTGCGCCGCTCGTCGTGGGATTGCTGGGGAGGGATATGGGCATGGAGCTTCAGCGCGCCGTGCAGTTCCTCACCCAACGCATCTTTGAAGTTAAGTTGGGCGTTCAGCCGCGCGAGGGCGTGGGACAGACGCCTACGAGTCCGCGGAGCAGTTACTTGGGGAGCAGAAGGGGGAGTAGAGCTAGATGATGTGTTATCGTATGGTAGAGGTCGAGGGCAGTGAATGGAATCGAGAGAGGGTTAAAGGGAGGTTTAGAGAAGTCATGTGCGATTATAGTGTACCCTATCGAACAGGATCTAAGGCCTTTTTGCCGGTATGGGGATATCAGGATATCATATCATATCGACAGCGACAGATAGGCAAAATACACAAATTCTCATCATATACAAACTTTTTCTATCCCGATTAACATGGCTCGTTGAATATATATAGCCATTACCCCTATTAAAGCTGCAAATCTATACATGACTGAAATTATCCCTAGCTTAAATACCCCCAGTGTCATTGACGGGTATCCAAAGAGCGCACAACGCCAACAAATGCTGACCTCTCCTTTTGAATTTCCACTATATAACTCCCGCCGCCTTACAACTGAATCAAATCGACCTCTGAGAAATCCGGCGGCGGCCGCCTATAATGCACCCTCCCCTTATGATCTAGCCCCGTGTACTCATTACTAACCCAAATATCCTTCCCATAGCCATCCCTAGATCTCCTAATCTCGTCCTCACTGATTCCTAACGGGTCACGCGGGATCCACACCACCGGTCTCTTCGCCCTCAATGCCTGATGCAAAAACGCGCGCTGGACCAACTTGTCGCGCTCGTCGGGGGTCAAATCCTCGATCTCGTCGTGGAAGCCCGAGAACAGCATGTCGCCGACGGGATTCTGGCTCTCGAGGTCCGTCTTCTTGTCCGAGCGGGTGCGCGAACGACGCGGAGTAGGCGGGTGCTGGATGTCGGATGCGCTCTGCGGGCCGGTGAGGTCTTTGGGACGGCTGTCGCCGGTGCGGTCGGCCCAGGACTTGCGGCGGGAGCGGCCGGGGATGATGCTCCCGAAGCTGGACGGAACGTGGAGGACATTGGTGGTGCCCCGTTTTCTGTTGCGGTTGCGTTCTTCGATCTCTTTTAATTCTATTTCTTCTGCCTGCTCGTCTTCTTCGCGTTCGCGGCGCTCACGCTCTTCGAGGATGTCTTGGAGGTCTTCGCCTTCTCGTTCGCCTTCAACGAGGTTCCAGCGTTTGCCTTGCGCTCGGGCGAACTCCTCGTCGCGACGGACGGCGTCATCTTCCATGGTAATAGGGATGTAGCGGAAGAGAGGGGAGAAAGCACTGCGGAGCAGGAGCTGGTAGATGAAGGTTAAAAGCATGATAACAAGCATGATAATAGCCTGGGGATAGCACAAGGGATCGTTGTGTTCATCTACGAAAAGTATGAATAGACCAATCAAGCAAAGTTCCATGACATAGAGTCCGGTGAACAACTGCATGACAGCGCGGGGGAAGAGGAGACCACCCGTGTCGTGCTTGAAACGATTGACGTAAAGAGTTTGGTATCGGTATACGATCCAGAAAAGGCTGAAGGTAACGATATTGAATACCAGAATTAGCGGCGATATAACGGAGTAGATGATTCCTATAACTAGTTAGTTTGTGGCGCATGTAGCAGAGTAGAGCAGGAGGATATATACGTACCAATGCAAGCGAGATTAGTATACACAGGAAAGAAGGTTCCCCATTTGATAGACGGAAGCTCGATCTGCCTACTCCATTTTTCTCGCGCCGTTGAATCAAAGATTGTAGCAATTATGAACCATGAGATGAGACCGCCAATCTGCATTAGAGCACCAGCGCTGACAGTCAGAGCTTGGATGATCATATATGAAAAGAAGTAATTAGACGCCTTGGGAAGATTCTTGCCCAAAATAGTCGCCACTGTGGCTGGGTTATCAGCAATCTCACCGAAGACGGCTGAAGCACCAGCGGCGATGGAGACGACCAGGAAGACCTGCACGAAAAGAAAGCCAAAATAGTACATTTGAGTATCGAGCTCCACGTCATTTCCAGTCGGAGCGCCCCGAAAATTCGCAAGTGCACGTAAGACGATGGGAAGAACTGCGAGCAGGATGGCGAGGAAAAGTGGAGGAAGAACACCTTGGACAATTGAAAGAACGGATTTAGGAAGGTCTTCTAGCCATGCAAGCCAATGGAATTCCTCGGTGAGATATGACACCTGGGATAGAGTACTAGTGAATGTAACTGGAAACGCCCAGAAGATGACAAGGCCTGCAATTGTTACAGTTACAATAGCACTCCGTCCGTATCGTGCCCACCAGGAAATTGACAAGTTATCCCAAATGACATCATCTGGAGAGATCTCTACGATTCGGGGTGCCATCTGCTGTGGGATGTGATGGCTGAGGGATTGGCAAGCCATATGGGCTGCAACCTGGTGATTAAACTGGATAAATGCCGAATTCATGAGAGGGTACTCTTTGTTTTTCTGATCATCTTCAATCTCAGCGTTCAAGCGGGCAACCTCTCTTCGACACCAGTAAATGGTATCCACCTTCTTACCGATGATGAAAAGAGGAATCTTGATGTCGGTGAAGGGGACCTTAATTGGAAGTCGCATGGTTTCCCGATCTTTGCGCTCGATATAATCTCTCCACTTCGCTCCTTCATCGTGAGCAAAGAGCATTTCTTCGTCATAAGGCTCCGTAAAGATTGACTTTTCCTGAGTGGTTTTCTCGTGGATAGTGGAAGCTCGATTGCCGCTTGGACTCACAGGGGTTAAGTCTGTAAGTGGAAATTCGTCATCCTCCCGTTGATGCGGTTGTGGGCTTGGAAAGCTTTGCTGGCCACGTTGCCATGGTTTCCACAACGGAGGCTTTGGAGGTTTAAGCCCGGTTGCATTTGGCTTAGCTGCTGGAAGAGAATGGGGAGCAACTCCCGTGCGGGTTCTATTCGCAGCGGCGAGTCTATTTATGCGGGATTCACTGGCTCCTGCGCCTTTATGGAGTTGGTCCCTTTCATGGCCGGGATGCTGTGTAGCCCCTGCGACCTCTTCTCGGTGAGATGAGACATCCCCTTTTTCTTCTCTTGATTCATGTGCTCGTGAGGGTGTACCGTCAGTACGGTATGTTGACTGATCATCGAGAGTATCAAACCCTGTGCCTCGGTTTAAGTCATCTAGCCGCTGATCAACATCTTTCCGGACTTTGTCTATGCCTCCAACGACGCCTCCTATTCCACCAGCAACAGTATGGCCGAGCTTGTTAAATTCATGGCCTACTTTTCCCAAACCCCTGCCTAAACCGGGTATCGGTAACTTCAGTCCGCGTCGTTCTGGGCTTGGAGAAGAGCTTCTTGAAGAGTGTTTGGATTCCCCATCAATAGCATCTTGGATGTTGTGGGCGATCTGATGTGGATTGCCGGAACTCATGCCAGGATTCTCTGCAAGCTCCTCCGCAAGTTTGTCCTGCCGCTCGTTCTCGTGTTTACGTTCAACCCTACTCATCCTCTTGCCCTTTTTCTTATCCAGCTTTTGTTGCTCTTTCGTGTGCTTCTTATACGCTTTCCTAATCAGAGCCGTTTCCGCAGCCTCCAATTTTCTCGCCAACTTATCACGCTCCTCTACTTTTCCTTGGAGCTCATCGTAGTTCCTATTTATCCAGATATTTCTAATTCCTCCAGGAAACACGTCGTAGAGTCCATCCAGCGCCTCGACTGTTAGCCACTTCCGAGGGATAGCTTGCACAAGCACAGTAGTTGCTGACGCACGAAGACGATGTTGTGGTGATGTCAAATATGCCTGTCGTATACGGACATATTTCCTCAATTCATCAAAAAAGATATATGCAACCCACAATAAAACTACGATAGCAAGAGCGAGATGTGCCCATGTTCGCTTGTACTGCTCGGGTCCAAGGTGCTGCCAGCCGAATATATCCATCCCATCCGCGTTTGACGAGGTTCCATATCGATTGAGGGGTAGGAGAATCGGGAGAATAATGCAAGCTAAGGGGAGGAATATCTTAATGAGCATACGCAGAAAACGGAGGAAGAGGTAAGCGTCGAGGCCGCATTTATCTATGAACTCCGAATTTGAGGTTTTGAAAACGGGTATGACCCAATTAAAAAGCCCTGGTGGTGGGGGTGGTGTTCTCTCCTTCTCTGGAACCAGATATGTTCTTGGGGCACTACAATGGCGGTCAGATATAGCTGTCAGATAAACCAGGTGGAGACCAGAAACTTACTATATTCGCGTGAATTTTGCTCTCAAGAAATAGAAAGCAAGGAACTGTACACCGAAAGCGGTAGCACCACCTGCCAGAGCGGCAAGAAAACTGGTGAACGATAGACCTTCTGATTGCTGAGCTCTGCCCGGAGTTGGGTCTGTTGCGCCATCGGACATGTTGGCAAGTAGGAGATCTTTCTGTAGGAGTCAAGTTGTATGGAACCGGATAGCACGTTGCTGAGAGGATATTCGAGTTAAAGGAAAGGGAGGAACATCTGAGGGTTTCGCGGGCACTAAGGTTAAACTTTACAGGTGCGCGTAGGGGTATGGCATAGGAGAGATCAGTGAGACAGACAACAATGGACAATGTAGTTGTGGCGGACAAAGTACTCCGTAGGTTGTAGGTGAAGTTAAGAATAGGACAAAGGAAAGACAAAGAATGAATAAAAAAAGGTGGACGTAGAATTTCTTGTCCTTTGGTGTTTCAAGGTTTCGCGCAATGTCGAGTGATGTAGCCAATTAACGTCCCGCGGTTGCCCCTGTCATAAATAGCAGCCTCTGACGCAAGATCCCCGCGCTTAGAGGTGCCTTTCGGGCCCTTGCGCCGACTAACCCCACCCGCAATCTGTAACGTCGCTAAGTCATCCAGTAACCGTCTTGTAATCTTCAACACTTATCTGAAGACCCTCTTCCTCCAAGATTCATTCCTTGTTCTCTACCGATTTATGCGAAAGACTTTCTCTCCTAATAGCGAGCCGAAATCCCGCGCTGTCCACGTACCCAGTTACTGTATCATTCCAAGTACAAGTGCCTTACAAGTACAGTACAGTACAATTTTGTCAAGAGGCAAATGAGAGGCAAACCCTGACGTGCTCATCAGGATGAATGATCTCAACATGGACCAAGGAGTGTTCAAAGGCAAATATGTGCTGGTAACAGGTGCAGCAAGCGGTATCGGGTTCGTCATCACCAGCTTCAAAATTCACTCGAACCGCCAGCTTACGGGATGTACGAGCCATCAAGGCAGGCTACTGCCATCAAACTCGCGAGTGCTGGAGCACATATCCTGATATGTGATGTCAACCGAGGAGGCCTTTACGAAACAGTCAAACGCTGTTATCGCAACAAAGAAGAAGACGACGACGATGATGACGATCAGGAGATCGTTGAGACTTATTTGGACGTGAGTTTTACTGAGGATGTAGTAGAGACGGTGAAGTCTCTCATGTCGAAGGCTCAACGTCGCATCGACTTCGTTGTTAACTGCGCGGGCATAAATCCCACCTCTTACGATCTCGTAGACACCACCGAGGAGTACTGGGACAAGCTCATGAACACCAACCTCAAAGGCATCTACAACGTAACAAAAGCCTGTATCCCACATATGCCCCCAGGAGGCGCTTTTGTCAATGTCAGCAGTATAGCTGGATTGCACCCATCCGCAAGGCAAGCCATTTACTGCGCAACCAAGTACGGTGTGATCGGCTTCAGTAAAGCTATGGCTCTGGAACTGGGACCTAAGGGAATCAGGACTAATGTAGTCGCGCCGGGCTATATCAATACTCCAACGAATGCGGGTGTCGTAAAGGGCGGCGATTTCATCAAGAGGATGGAGAATGGTACTGCTTTAGGGAGAATGGGCACTCCTGAGGAGGTGGCCGATGTAATCGCTTTTTTGCTTAGGGAAGAAAGTAAGTATATGAACGGGAGTGTGTTGGAGATTGACGGTGGTCTGAAGACGTAAAATTTTCCACTCTTTTGCAACATACTTCGTATTTGAAATAGCCGTAGGTACAGAACAATTGTCATATCGATGTTAATTTTCACTCACTGTATTATCCCCTTTTACTACACTTTCCCGCCACTACAGTTTAATATTTGTTTCTTTTCATATACTTTTACCCATGGCTCATGGTTTGCAACTCTATATGATCGTAGTTTTATTTTTCTCGTTAATACTCGTACAGCAATCTAGGTATGACGCGCAGGACGAAGACTCGGCTTCTAAGTCTCATCACTACCCCATTTTTCCAACAATTATAATGAAATACTTGATAACGCTAGATGTACGACCCTTAGATAGAAGTGGAGTATAGGTCATGCTGCCCTTTCCGATTGAGCTGTGTTCCCTTCTCTCATCGATCTATTCTACTCCGTGCAAATACACGGTCATTAGAACTAACCCGCTCAGACAACACTTCCGAGCTCTGATTTATGTAACCTATAACTGCTCTGTCATTCCTGGTGCTTCTTCATCATCGTCTCATTCTCATGAAGCTTCCCGTGTCGGTATCGACTATTCGGATGTCTATCTCTACGGTGCCTTCTATATTCGGAAACCGGGTATTTGCACCTCCAACGCTCCTGACTCCTTGAAGCGACTTACTTATTCAGTGGAGATATATTAATAAGCAACACTTAAAACCCGCTCACCAACGGACATCATAGATCCAACTAGCTAGACGACATATTGGCTTTATAGAGCGGAAGGCGAAAATGCATAGTTTTTAGCGAGTCAATCTAAACCAGTGGACGAAAAATTCTTGCATCCAAGCTGCATAAAGTCAAGATATGCGTACGCTTTTTATTTCGCTCACAGACTAAGGTAATATGATTGATCTCATGGTTCTCACAGCGAATGTAAACAGCATTCAAAATCCATCAGGCCTCTACCGCAGCAGCTCATCTCAGGAACCATAATGACAGACTTTCCTGCTACTACCCCCAAGCTTCTCACGCAACCTTCCATGACCTGGTGTTTACTTCAGCAATACGCCATGGAGTATGCGGATTTCACCACTCTAACACTGAACCGACACAGAACCGTAGAGTATGGAATTACAGTTTGAATCCATAACCCTAGCGTTGGAACCACGGCAGTTGTTTCCACTCCACATCAACGTAGTGCAACCGCTATAGAGCTGGTGAGCACGATACACGCCCCTCCATTCGCGGTCCATTGATCACTCACCTGCCCGATACTTGGAGTGAACGTACGTTTTGGAACGACACGCACCGGTAGCCGACCCCGGTCACGATGAACTGTCCGCTGGAGCAGCGGTAGTGGTGGCTAGCAGAGCGCTAAGAGTGAAGAGGGTGGTGATGTGGTGAAGAAAATGAATATTGAAGAAGAGTCCAGCTAACTCTATTATCTGGCTAACTTGTTGGAGATTGCAAAAGCTTTGGAGGATCTGAGGACTGAGGCAGACTCAGAACGTCGTCGAACGGCCTTTATATTTCCGTCTCTACGGTCAGCCGGATGCTCTCTAACTCGAACTCGAACAACCCTCACGCATCGTTCTGATAACTGATCTTCCGATTGTTGATATTAAGGTTCTACGACCGCTCTCGTCCACCTCTCTTTCATTTGGATTCCATCTCTCACTCTAATTAACGGTTCAGTACGACCATTACCATCGAATTGTATCCCGCAACCACCCTCATCCTAGCTGCTTCCAACTACGTCCTACGAAATATTTCAAATTGCACGCGCATCAGTCGTTTACCCCGCCTCTGCAAATCTTCGCAGACTTGCTCATAGTAATAATTGTACGACTCCCTTACGTACAACTAGACTGTCATTGTTTACCATCTCAACGGACCCGATATTTGGCGCCTGTATTCTATGCAGTCAGCACGGTAAATATTCGGCTGTACTTCACAGACATGCACGCGCGCTTTCCCGTTTCCGCGAAGCTCATAACTGGCACTTATATATTTTCTCTACCATGCCACTGCCCTCTCTGCTTCCTTACTGAGTATATTACATACACTGCTCTGATTCACTTCTCTTGGTTCCTGGCCGCTCGGTCGTTCAACCATCGCGCTTAGACTGGACTAATTTGGCTGATTCTGTAGCACCGCATACTCCAGTTCTACTGGGCTTTGCTGTGGCAGTACCTCCCTTACCCCTTCCGACACTCTGGTTCCATATTATTGTGCTGTTCTACTGGACTTTACTACTGGACGCGGTCATCCCGTCCGTTGTGCCATATACTTATATCATGGTCTTGCGGTAGTCGTAGCATGTTATCCCAGTGCCCTTTTACAGTCTCTCCCGTTGGTGTTCTTCTTTGCCCTATGTCCTATACCCTACGCCATATCGATGCTACTACATATGTCTGTCACTCAACCTGTTGTATCAACTCTCACCCACTGTACTACTGTACACACAACTCGAACTACTCTCCTGATAACCTTACACTTAGTCCGGCCCGCGCTCAAAACTCCGATTGGTATCTACGACATAACTGTAGAAACTAGACAGTACCGTACGTCAGAGGCTTATGGTACTTCGGATTGACAATACATTTTCAGACAACCGGGATGCTTCAGTTTTTCTCTCTACTACATTAGTACTTGCGGCCCTTAGCTACCCAACCTATCATACTTATGTCAAGATTTATTACCTATCCCCATTCGAATGAAAACTTGAATATCCAACACACTGCGTACTGATTTCTAGTAGCACATTTTCTCACCCCTGTATCACACTTGTAAGGCCAAGTGGTATTCTCCGAAAGACCATGGAATCGCATCTGTCCTCCATTACGTCAGGTCTTATTATTGGCAGTTGCGGGTTGCTTGGATACCACATCGTAAAACAACTCATCAAAGTTGATAGCGGAACGGATGTGACAGTTCTGGATGTTGAACATTTTTCAACATAATTCCAAGAGCGAATTGTATACAGGGACGCATAAGCTCTCACAACGGCGTGTTAGGTGTGCTCAAAGAGACCCAACCACGAACGATTATGAAAACACCATCACCGAAGCTTTTGAGCAGGAAATGCCAAACGTAGATTGATAGAAGTAGACATCGTAAGGACACGGATTCTTCCCGAATGTATACGCTCCAGACATGTCCTTACTCCACGACAATTTCACAAACATAGTCAAGGGAACGCGCACTTACGGTTCGAGCCTGAGTAGAAAGATTACTAGCCTCACCCCGAAACCGTTCCCCAAGAATAGGTTATTTTTACTCGGCTTTGAACCTTGGAGTGAAGACTTTTATCAATTTTATGTTAACATGATGGTGATGAAGGCCGGGAAGCTTTATGTCACTCAATCTAAGAAGGCTATGTTATGATTTAATTTGTTACATGGAACGCAAGAAAAAGGATTTATTTTCTACAACTGCTGTTCATCGTAGTGATCCCCATGCTAAGGGGGCCTAAGCTCTAATAAGGTGGGTGAAACGCTTACCTCAACGCCTCCCTTCGTGTCACCAGTATCCTTTCTTGCTGGTTTTTCTCTCTTTTTCGTGATTATTTTTATGGTTCATACTCAAACAACTCGGTTCAACATGTGGTCATTGAGATGTCGTTTACCCATTTCATTCTTAGATTATCCTTCCTCAGAGAGAAAACTGGTAGTTAAACGAGAAAACCGTGTTGAGGGTATTCTACCCGTCTATGGGTGTTGACATTCACAATTGCTTCATGAAGAGATGCATTGGATCAATTTGCTTTTATTGGTGATCCCTTTTCCCTACTTGAGGACTCATTTAATTTGTACAGAAACAAACTAGGAAGGATAGTTTTCGTCTTATCGGGTGTCTTAGGTAAGCCTTCACGATAATCTTAACTTCTTACGGTAAATCGCTTCTCAATTCTTCCATACTCAATATCTATACCTGAATTGATGGTAACCAAACATTTTCCTTATGTTCAATTCAATTTTAAGAACAACCACTAAGAGCCGTGCGCTCAGCCCCCACAACATAACACCATCCTCAACCTAGATCTGGACTTCAGAGCTCACCAAACAGAGCGCGTTACTATCCGATGGCGCAGGCAGGGGGCGCTGGTTTGACGGTAATCTGAATATTCAGCACGAGCCAAAAAATACTTATGTTAGGTATGCATAGAGTTTATACCGTTAAGCCAAGCTCGTCTTCCCGACAATAAAAGGTATGGAAGCTGTTAGACTTCCTGAGACCAGTTGTCCTAGAGATGTTCCTCTTCAGTCTTATACGCAAATATGACAAAACATAAAATTGCTCTTATTGTCGGCGCACATCCAGACGACTGTGTTCTAGGCGCCGGAGGCGTTTCTATACTCCTAATCCGAGCTGGATGGAGGGTGATATTTCTTACTATGTCGGACGGCGAGCTAGGTGGGAACCCGACAGTGCGGATATCAGAGGAAAATGAGTGTGCGCGAACCCTTGGAGTTCACGTCGAATATGGTCACTTGCCAGATGGAAACATCACCAGCGTTGAGGCCGTTAAGGTCCTTGAAACGAAACTCACAGAGCATCGACCCTCCTTGATCTTCGTACATGCACCGGCCGACAGCCACAAAGATCACCGTATCGTTAGCAAATCTCTTCAGTCGGCAGCTCGGAGGTACTCCAGCATCTTGTTCTATGAAGGACCATCATCCGTGGACTTTAAACCTGCTATGAGAATAAGACTCGAAGCTTGTGTGCGAGAGCTAAAGCAGCAAGCACTGCTCGCACATTTGTCACAAAGTACACGAGTTCGAACGACTGAATGGATAGAAGCCACGGGGAGGTATCGTGCGTGGCCTCATTTTGCTGATGATTGCTGTGAAGCTTTTGTGCCATTGAGAATGGACATAGGCTTGCTCTTAAATCCTGTTTCACCGGTCGATACACTAAGCTATGTTGTTCCTCATGTGGATCAACTTGCACTAGGAACGGATATGAACTTGCTATCAGACTTGACTTCACTGGAAATGTTAAAAGATTGTCCCGTGTCGCGTAAAGATCACGTTCTGTTCTTTCTCGGTGGATTGCTCAGTCTCACATTAGCATTTGTTTTCTCCTGGAGTTCTTATCTTGTGACTGCTTAAACTGGTTTATCGGTTGAATCTTGATTGCAATTCAGCGAACTTCTCCTCTTGTTCGACAAGCAGAAGAGACGGATGAAAGAAGATTTGAAGCTTGATAATGAGAGGATATCGGGAGACTAATATCGATCTGAAGCGCATCCTATTCTTCTCCTATGGTAAAGTTATAGACAGCTTCATAAAGCAGCATACTGCAGATAAGGATTGCCCTGGTAGTGGGAATAGTACCTACAACGTTGACACATTTTCTTTGTGTATTTCGGCAATCATACCCTCCCTCTTCCTAACGCCTTCTTTCCAGGTGTGATATCGTGTCTCATACCACTTAGAGATTCCGGCCGTGCAGCTTTTAGAGATAAATTCTGCAAGCTCTACGCCGTCTCTTATTGCCGCATTTGCGCCGTTACCGCCAATGATCGGCTCAGCATGTATCGAGTCGCCCATAAAAAACACGCCTTTCGGGGCGAGATGTTGAAGCTCCAAAAGATTAATTACGATTGAGCGCATTAAACAGTGCAAAGTTCGCTCATAGCTGAGCTTCTCTGCATCGAACACCTCTTTAAAAGGCTTCTCGAGACCTTGAAGATTTCTAATCTCTGTATAGAACTCTTCCGGTATATCAGAAGCTCCGGAGACTGGTCGATTAGGTTTATGGAGTGGATCGGAACTTCCTCGAGCTGGCCTTAAGTAAACCCAAAAGACGCTGACCATATCAGGAGTTTGTTCGTTGACGGAGATACTAAGAACCGTATCCTTCCGTTTTAGCTCGATAACATTTGTGTCTTTCATTGCTGGAGCATAGACCTCGTCAAATAGACTACATTTTACTCTTCTTTTACCATTAAAAGCGACAAAAGGAAGCACATTGAACTCGGTCGCTGGTGACAGAGATTTCTTTGTATTAGAATGAGGCGCATCGACGCCAATGATGCAGTTGCTCCTGAGGTTTTAGCCGTTCTGGAAGCATAGAGCCATATCACCATCTATTTCTTTGACTTCATCAAGTGCATGTCCCCATTGGACGTCAAGGCCTTCACGCAGAAGTTTCTCTAGCTTCTCTTGGTGCGCACGAAAGGAACCGGACTCCAATCCGGTCCTGTTAACCAGAAACTTAGAGTTTATGGCACCGTTTCCACCCATTGTCGCATCAACCGCAACGCGATGCTTTAAGGTCTCCTCGTCCATACCGAGAACATGGAGACTGCAAACAGTTGAAAGAGCTAGGGGAAATTATTCGATCAGGAACTGAGCATATTGGGTCAAGAAGTCGACCACGTCTTTTCGTGGGGCGAAATACATGGTTAAATAATTGATAACGTAAGAATTTGATACGCTGGATGACCATTATCTTGTGGAATCACTTCATTCAAGTACTAGCTTTCCGGCTGGATTTAGATGACCTTCTAACAGTCCAATTTGTTCGAGACATATAACACGCATTAACCATCGAGGAAGACGATGAGCACCTTGACGAGGATGGTATACCTGATCGAGACTTACTCATTTCGTTTACATGGGGTATAGTTGTAATTAACAAGGGCGAATAACAATGGGATTCTTGGTCGGACATCTATTTTATTTCATACCCCTTACATTCTGAAGGAGGTGTGGCAAGGATCTGGGGCTACGTTGATATGTCGTCTTAGAGACTAAGAACAAAAGACTCTATTTGAAGCAATCATGTGAAATTTTAAATATTACGAAGGTTGGGGAGGAGCAGGTCCAGAAGACGCGCGACAACAAGCATATTAACTACTCTAGAGAAGAATATGGTTGCTGACTCTATCCCCGTAACAGTGGAAGCACATACAAGCTTACAATCCACGCATTGTACAGCCGGAAAGAGACCTTATCTGCCTTGGGATTACGATAAACGAGGAATCTACCGCCAACAACAGATCCTAAGAGCAGAGATAGAGCCAACCATTTCATACCCACCTGCCAGAAGACTGGGCACAAGTAGGACCAGATTCCAACTCCAATTGCAACAGTTGACCTGGCCGCGCTATCTCCGATGACCAGTGGCATGGTCCAACGGCCGCGTTGGCTATCGCCTTCTTGATCCTGCAAATCTTGCGCTTGTATGGTAGTCAAAATAACGAGAGCGACCACGACGAACCATTGGTAAGCCTTCGGCTCGAGAAGGCTAAGAGAACGATTTGAGAGCACTTCCACCGCTCCGGAAGCGAAACCAAGATATCCCAGCGCATTTATGAGGTTCCTGACGATGCAGCTACCGTCCGACCCACGGAGGTCGTTATACCAGTACCCCAGGGCTACGAGATAAAGGCATGAAGGTAAGCCCCCAGTATACAGGCTGGATAGTATCGCGACAACGTAAAACACGAGCATCACCCGGAACGCTTGGTCTGGGGTCAGTCTCTTCGATGGAAGCGGCCGCCAGGGTTTGTTGATTACGTCTTCCATAATGCTATCTGGCTTTCTCTGGTTGTCGATATCGAAGGGTAAGAGTTGGCACCACACCCAGAATCCTGCTATCGGTACGCGCTTCATGACTTCTAACGTTGAAGTCGAGGGGTCAGCTAATGCGAAGACTACGGCGAATAAAGTATTCGGTCCCCAGATCGTTTTTAAGTCGCTACGCGTGAAAAGCCATATGGTATACACATGATACGGCAATTGACGGATTGAAAAACGGCTCATTGTCTGCGAAGAAGTTAACAAGAACCATTTAACATCTTCGAGTGCCCTAACCTATTGTATAAGTGCGGGTGAATTATAATATGGGAATTTTTTTTCGCTTAGATATGTATCGTAGTTGAGATTTCAATGAAGAAATGATTATAGAGATGGGTGTGATGTGATATAAAAGGGCCAGAAGCCTGTACACCCTCAAATTGTCTAATGTGGCACTGTGATACCCTAGAGAGTGTAAACACCTGAATCGTATATCCCTCGTTGTACAGTGAACCTCCGAGTCGTACACCTCACAATCGAACGCTCTCAAATTGTGGACCGCTATCCTGATAGATACACCCACTGTTACCACTACTCGGATAAGGATTTGAATCAGTTGAAGGATACCCGGATAGAAGTTTGAGAGATTGCTCACCGTGACGGGATAAGGTCTGAATCGTACCCACAATAACTGCTAAATTCACCTGTCTTGAATTCTTGACAATCACTGGTTGACTGGTACCTTATCGCAGTCTTCGATGGCCGTTGCACTCGTTCGAGAGAAGTAGCACTTACCTGCCAAACTGGCCTATATCACTACGAGAGAGTGCCATATAAGGGCCCGTTCTACCGCTTTTTGGCAATGATCTTCCCCAGAGCATATCCTAACGAGTACCATGATAAACGTTAAGCTAATCAATATTACACGAAGAGCGATAAGTGCTTATTATGGCGGCCGGATTAACCAAACGAAATTGATTCCGTTCCTGATGGCGAAGGGATTGCCGGTAAGTTTTCGATCGAAAAGCTTGTTCCGTCCATTACTAGAACAAAAGATAATTGACGTTAAAGGAGTAAAGGTAATCGGAATAAGGGAGGAAAAGCTTATGAGATAAAGAACACGACTGTGGGATATGAATAGTAACAAGTTATAATTCAAGGAAGTCCGAGGAAGGTGTTAGCATGCTGTCGATACTACCCTATTTGAAAGGATTGACAGTAGAACTGTCCCCTACCCACATATTGTGAACCTTTGAAAACGATTGTGCTCCACAAAGCATGACAGGGTATTTCCATGCATTACAAACTTTGAGGTACTGCTAAAGCTCGAGAGCACACTGTTTTTGAACCATCGGTGGTTGCTAAGATCAATACGAGTGACAGGGAGCAATACAAAGAGAACAGAACCGGTGTCCACAAAAGAATATCGACGTGGTGGGACCAGCTCGGCCGCTAATAGAAGTATGAAGTCGGTGTTACACTACTATCAAAGGAAAATATTGGTTTTTGTATCGACAAGCTGTCACGGGTTAGACCCGATAGGTATAAGTGCCTTGGATGATCCAGCGGCTTAGTCATACCGTACTTTAGCAGAACAGCATATGCTGTCTCAACACTGTCTTTCCTTAAGTTTAAGCTTCATGTACATGTAGCAATATACCTTGCAGCTTCCATCTGAGGTTGAGCCATGATACAAGCATTCGAACGCGCATAAAGAAAAGTCTGAGCGTTTGGGAACCAGTGTTTTCTGCAATAACATGGTGGACAGGTCTAGTATGAACCGAATGTACTTATCCGGACCCAGTTATAAGATATGAAATTTGACGGGATCAGTACATGCAATATTGTATACCCTGTTTAGAGATTGCTGATCCCCTTTCCGAAACTTAGGTTTTCTAAGAACAGAAGAACGGATATAAAGCTGACGGAAATTAAGAGGTCCCCCTTGAACCATTGCGAACAACTCTAATGTGCTAATACACACTCGTCTTACTTAACTAACGGATGAATAGCAGAAATTTGTATGACAAGATAACGAAGTTAAGTAGACACTAATACGACTTAGAAAGGGTGATTTGAATAAGAAACCGATGCTTTACTCTTTCTTGCATTCATCAGGATGCTAAACTCGTTGTTCTATTAGGAAACCTGGCATTACTATTGTAGTACAGTACCCTAATGGTATAAAGATTCCCCTTCGAAGGCTTCATGTACTGATGGAGAATGAGAGGAAGATGAAGTTTGTCAGAATGAGGAGTGAGAATGAACAGCGGTTCCCGCACCTAGAATATTATTATAAGATTTTGCATTAATGTGTCACATACGGCCACAGAAGAGTATCCCGTCCGTTCTACCACTAAAGGGTAACTCTACTATATTAGTATTAAAAAAGACACCGGTTTTAGGATTCTAAGTCCGTAAATTAGATTTTAGAAATCTTAAATATAGTAATAACTTTATAACGTAATGTATATTCTTAACAATGCTAGTATTTTTTTGCTTTCTAACCTTTCTATTGTTACAACGGGAGTCTATACTTATCAAGACGGAGCTGGATAAGTC
>MU006100.1:111420-135108 GCA_010093705.1 Patellaria atrata CBS 101060
GTCGTTCTGGTCGTTTGGTCGTTTGGTCGTTTCTCTCACGACCGAAACGTCCGCACGTCCAAACACCCAAGTCACGTGACTCGTTGTTACTCGTTTCACCCGCAGTTCTCCCGAGTGGTCTTCCTTTCTTCCCCTCACTCGTTGTCTGCATGTTCCTACAACTTGTGGCCGTAACATCTATGCCCCTTGGAACTACTTGGCCCCCAACTGCCCGGTTCAATAATCACCGGCTTGTCGTATATCAGTCGCGGTCACCGCACTAGCTAGTTGCCTTATGGGCGTTTTCCCTCCATTGTTAACCTTCAACTTTTTGTAATACATAAGTGTATTTTTCTATTCCCTGTCGCAGAGAAAAAAAGAGAAGAGTTAGTTATGAAGACACGGCGCAGCTATTTGTAATGGCAGAGTCGCCGTTCCTCAACGACGAGCCGCTCCTGTTCCAGCAAAGCCTTGACCACGGCCCGGATACCGGTATAGAAAAGCCTCAACACAATCCTCACAATCGGCAACAGCCGAACTTTTACTTGTACATGCGATGGCTCGGAAACGGGTGGTTCGGCGAGCTCGTTGCCGTGCTCTCCAGCTGCGCCCTTGTTATCGCCCTATGCGTCATTCTCAAGAAATACGATGGACAGCCGCTGTTGTCGTTCGGAAGCTTCTTCAACTCGAGCATCACGCTGGGCACGCTGGTCTCGTGTCAGATATAAGCCTTACTGCCAAACTCGGCATTAAGGTCGACCTTTTGCCGTAGTGGTATAATCTCACATCTCGCTACTTACCACCCTGGCCATGTCAACAGCAAGAGCCAGTCGCGGGCTCACCAGCAGTGTACAGCTGCTGTGGAAGCTCCGTTTAACACCCACAGCCTCCTTCGCTGCGACGCTCGCGATTGTCCACCTAGCGATTACACCACTGGCGCAACAGTCGCTGCTGTCTCTATCGGTGCCTGTCGTTGACCTCGACGGAATGGCCACTATTCCCGTCGCGAAGGATTGGTTTGAGCCTCCCCCGCAGACCTGGACCCCGAATATGTCTTTTGACTATACTGCGATTTCGTCAGGGATGAAAGGTGCTATATTTAACGGCTTCTTTACAAGCACCAACGTCACAATCTTAGATACTGTGCCGACTTGCACAACTGGAGATTGCACCTTCCCAGGCTACCAGTCTTTGGCCCTCTGCGCATCGAGCGCCGACGTAACTGCCCATCTTCGGAACTTATCTACGGAAGAGGAGGGTAGATGGTGTCTCTCCGGCTCGTTTTGCGCCTCCACTCGGGGGAGCATCTACCGCACTCCCGCGGCCAATATCACTTCAGCCGTGACCCAGGCTAATACGGAAGCCGGCCGAAAACAATTTTACATCGTCACTTAACTATATATCGCTCGCTTTTGCCGACCACATAGCTCCTGTGGCCGACTTCTACATTATATATAAGGACTGGAGTAGTAGGGCGAACTCTCAGCCGCGTGTGTGGGCGGCAGTAGAGTTTGTTCTCGACTAGTGCGTTCGGAATTTCTCTACCCAGGTCACTAACGGCACAGCCGTTACCTTACCCGGGCCGGATCCCATCATTGACTTTCACGCTCTGCCCGGTATTGAGTTTACTGTGGAACGTTCACGCACAACTCGCTGCAGCGCTCTCTGAACCTTTCGCTGTCTGGCGCCGCCTATCTAGGAGACACTGAGTCTTCCGCCGATTTTGATCAGGTGCAGAAGCTGGCTGCCCTTTTCAACGCCTACGGAACGGACCTTTGGACGCGGCGCGCGGAACGGCCTAGCTGCCCTAAACACCATGCTGGCGAACATAGCCACCAGCATGACTAACCATATACACGAAATGCCAATATTCCACCGCCAGTACGTAAAATGGCACCGCCTTTGTCCACCAGAACGTCGTGCACGTGAGCTGGTCATGGATCGCCGCGCCTACTGTCTTCTCTGTAAGCAGTCTGCTCTTCTTCGTTATCGTTGTCGCACTCTGCAGTGTCCACCGCACTGTTAAACCGCCCTTATGGAAGTCTAGCACCATCGCTACTCTGCGTTGCCTCGACCCGCGTCTGCACCGCGAGCCAGGCGGCGCGCCTGGTCAGATGGCCCTAAGTGGTGCCGCTGACAAGCAGAGTGTGCGTCTTGTGCGTGACGGTGAGGGCTGGCTGCTGGTTTAAGGTGGAGGCCGTGAATAACGAAGGGGCCGGTGTCAAGTTTGCAGCGTTAATCAAGATATGGCACACCGCCAGCGCAACGATGGAAAGTAAACGACGAACTCAAGGAAGCCGCTTTGCCAGTAGCATTCATATCTACTTTGGACATCTACATACATAAACCAGCATATAGTGTAAAGGAGAACTTCTCATGGGAAAGCTTCCTTGCAGCCGGCAGCAACCTTGCTGAAGATGTTGCGAAACTTGCAGAAGACGTTAGTCGAAGCCTCCCCTTGATTGTCCCCTCGAAGCGCATCCTAATTATCAGATAGTCTCCAGAACGTCCTATACATAATCTTCATCGCGCACAGCCTGGGCGGTGTTCTACTGAAGAGGATATGCGCGAGTACTCTGTGCTCAATGCTACTAAGACCTCACCGTATCTAGGCTTTACTTCTGGCTCGTCGGAACTTGCACGTTCAGCGATTTCAAATACTTTTAGAGTATCTATCTGGAATTGTATTTCTGGGAACGCCGCATTTTATTGTCACTGACGAACAGACTCTCATATGCCACAATAGGGTTCTGTATAACTGCGCCAATTTTGCATTGCAAAAGTTTTCCCGTAGGCTGCCGACAAGAGATGTATTCCAGTTGTCCAATCTCGCCGTACTTTTTGAGTAGATTGCAAATGTACCTTTGCTCTCTGTCTATGGAAATGTCGGAGGTCGTTCGTCAGCGACAATGTTCCCTTGGAAAAGGAAAAAGGTGCTGTCGCCGGGTACCACTTTACACAAATTCTTACATGGCATAGGTACAAGAGAATAATTGGTTACATTCGTCTAGGTTAGCTCTGTAGCGCTGTGATGTTTGCTCCACATTAACGAGCCCTGCCTCCATTAAGGTACTGGCGGCTTTGTTTGTTTGCCTTTACACATTGTCTGTGATCGATTGTCCTCCACATGGGTAAATGGCGGATTAATCCGACAGCAGTTCTCTCAGTCTTAAGCCTGCGGATAATAGACAGCCATGAGACGTAACGCTCACCAGACATCATTAGTCGAAATGGACACTCTGCAACCTACACGAAATTTGAGCGAATTAGTTCTCGGTGATGTCAGTGTCGACGACGATGGCAAGATTGCTGTCGGCTCCATAGAGTACTTCCTGTTACCATGTAAAGAGGTCAGTGGAACTGTAGTCAAAAGAGTTGGCGCTTTTTTCTGTAGCTGTCTGCTGATTATTCTACCTCAGAACTTCCTCTCCTTCCTCGCCAGTGGTCCTACTCTTGCTCTTGTTTATCCCACAAAACCCGGTCAACCCATCTCAAAGACAGATCTGAGCAGATTGCAGATTTCGAACTGAAGTCCTCGACAAAGATGACGTTTTTCAATCACAATTCTTTCGCAATGTCATCTTCTATAGTAGGGACGAGAACAACTGCAAATTGGAGCACGATACCATTCAGGAACTTAAGACTTGGGGTACGAAAACATGGACTTTCCTTGGCTCCGAGATACATGTTCCTCCTGGACCCTATATAGCCGTTCGAGGTCGGACATGGCAGCCATGGAGAGTATACCTAGACTACAATGCTACATTCATGTGTACTTTCAAGCCTTCAAAGGACAACAGCGAAAGACAAGTTACTCTTACCCCATTCCTTATAGCAGTGGCTAACTATCTAGCACACTAGAGGTACTTGATAAAGCTCAAGTTGGCATCAATGGTAGAGTGATAGTGCCATCCCGCTGTTACTTCACGCCTTCCAGAAGTCGTCCACTTGACGGTGCCCGAATCAGCATTAAAGACAGTATTGATATTGCTGAGCATAAGAATTCTCTATGCAATCGATCCTGGGAAGATGTCTACCCACCTGCAAGTAAGCACGCAGCCTGTATACAGGCGCTTGTAGATGTAGGCGCTATTCTAGTTAGTAATACTAAACTGCAAGCTATGATTAGGCGGGAGGAGCCATCAGAAGCTGTTGAGTTTACAGCGCCTTTTAATCCTCGCGCTGATGGCTACCAAGTACCCTCCGGAAGTAGTCATGGACGTGCCGCAGGCATCGGATCATATGATTGGTTTTGATTGCTCTATGGGATCTGACAGTCAGTACCACCAAGACTGACAATTCAGGATCCACTGACGATATTTTAGCGAATGGAAGTGGCCGTAAGCCAGCACAGTACAACGAGTGTTTCTCTATTCGACCCACGAACGGAATCATTAGTGTCGAAGGGTTCGTGAGCCAGTTTCCGTGTGTAGTGCGCCAGAGGCTCGTTCTTATAGGATGCTGACCACGTTTGGTGCGCAGTGAGTTCGACGTCCCGGTCTTCTTTTCGAGAGACCTTACCCAGTTTCCCAACTTTATCACTACGTGATATGGGAAGTCTCCCTTACTCCGGAAGCCATCATATGTTGGTCTCAGCACTCCCAATCGTCTTAACACAAGGCTGATGTCAGAATAGGCGCCGGTAAAGATTTTGTATCCCTTGGATTTTCTTCCAACACCGAACGGAGCGCAGTCCCAGCTCATTGAGAAGTTTATCAAGGGTCTCGAGGAAGGCCTCGGCGTTAAGAGAATCGAGATCTCTTTTGCCAAATTGTGGGCAAATTGATCTTCCAGACGGACCCGAGAATGGCGACATCGTTGACTATCTCTATTTTGGATGCTGACTCTTCTATTATGATTTGTGGTGAATTTGTTTTCCGTCTCCTAAGTTTCGTATTGATCTGTTCCAGGCTGGAGGCTATCTCTACTATTACTATTCTTACGCCAACACCGAAGAGTTCCGCACTCTGCATTACGAGAAGCACGGCGTTCCCGCATTTGTACTTTGATACACAGAATAGCAATGGCGAGTGACTCTGCTTCTGAACTTCTGCGGCCGATCTAACCTGTCATGCTAGGGGTATCTCAAAAAAAATCACGCGCGAGGAACGAGATTATTATTAGGCCCGTTCCGGGACCTATCGTCATTGGCTTTTGAATCGAGTGTTCGAGACTAGTAATGAGAATTGTACAACGATCATGATCTTCTCCATCGAGATGGGTCTGCCAAATTATCGTGACTCTATTCCCGGGTAAGGCTATCTGGTCCTTTGAGATTATTGCCTAGGCGCTTCCGATTGACCAACGTCATGGTCCTTTCGCTATACTTCTAGGTTTCAATAAACTGAACATGTCGCCCATGGTAAAAGCGCCAGAACTCACTGCACCACGTATGAACCACTCAGCTGGACGGTTCTAGTTTATGCTAATATGCGAACAGTTGGTGCAACCCCCTACAACTCAAACGTAACAAAACGAGAGAAACCACTCCCGATCGCTGCGTCAATTTTAGGAGCACCAAGTATGACAAATCCAACCGAGAAAGAATCCTTAATTTAATATGTTAATAGGGACGGATTTGATTCTAGCAGATCTGGTAGAGAAGGGAATGAAGGCCGGGGGCTTCCTATTGAAGCTCAAGACGGGGCGTTTCCTACATTAAGCTATTCTTAGAAGCGCCCCAAAGCGTCAATATCGCTTGTTTGTCACAAGACATTCTACAATGGTAAAAGTTAATCGAGTATAAGTAAGGCAGTCCAGAAGAGGCACAGTGCAGGTGTTTTGCACGTATTCCTAAAATTCTCCTTCTTTGCCTAACAGTGCCGATACACGACGCTTAGTACCTGTCCATGCCTCGAATTTAATATCATATGCAAGCCACTAGCGCTTAATGAGCCAAAATGTACTCTAAGTTATCGAGGCAGACACAGTAAAAGTGTGCCTCAGCCTTGTTGTATCTACTTCATCACAATAATTTATTGCTATGCTTTCTGTCTGTTTGCTCCCCTTGCGTAAGCTAAAAATATGACCTCCCCATCTCATTCAATCCGCTAAATAGAAATGCTTCGAATTGACTACGGAAGTCTTAAGGTAATTTGGATTGTATGTTTAAGGGGTTCAAACTTAAAAGGGTATGATTGTCCACAATATACCCGTAGCTATCAAAGCCGTAGAACTTCTCTGAAGGTCTAACCTCTCCATGAAGTGTCCAGGCATATCTAGCGAGTCTAAGCACAGAGGGACTACCATTCAATTGCTCGTCTGAGTAGGTTGTGCAAGGTCCTAGTGACCATTCGAGCTTGTCGTGCATTTTCAATGAAGTACCTAAATGCCATCCGAAGATCAGAGTAGGTCCTGGTTCAAGTCTGAGGCTCTTTGAAGTAGCGTTTCGCACCCACCAAGCGGGTAGATAGGTTCAAAATGCGAAAAGCGGGTTCCGAATCCTGACATTCCACTGTTAGTCCTCACATCAACCTGACTTTCCAAGCTCATAACATCATCAATCCCACCAGACGTAAACATTCACTTGCAATAACGATCCTTTCCCACCCTCAAGCCCTCTTAACCCCCATTATGATCCTATCCAACTTTGACAACAGTTCTTGCTTCTCCACAATCACTCTCTGCCTCTCTGTCTCCGCAACCTCAATCTGCTCGTTCAACTCTTGTATCCGCGCCATTTGCTCTTTCTCGCTAGTTCCAATACCAGGTAAAACACTGATGATATGCTCGATCTGCTGTTCCTTAAGGATCAAATCCCGGGACAGCTCATGGAGCGCTTCTTGAAAGACGTCAGGTGGATCTCGCGCGGGAGAAGTGGGACGGTTGGCCTCGGTGTTTTCGGTGGATTGGGTGGGTTGGGTAGTGGCTTGCGTTTCAGCTTCAGTGCTGTTTGGGTTCATGTCGGGTTGGCCGGGGATGGAACCATAGGGGGCGTGGGTCTGGATGTACATTAGGGAGGCGTACATTTGAGTCGCGAGCTGTGGATACGTTAGGATACTATATATAAAGAAGAGTGCGGGTGTCGTGCCTGGTCGAAGCATTCTTGAAGTTGAGTAAGGCGGTCTGCCATGCTGGTTGTCGACTTAGCAGCTAATTGTAACTATCACTTATAATCTACTGGTTGTATTGTATGTACTCGAATCAATTCTCTTGTAAGTGGTATAAAAGTCCCCGGGAGTTTTAATTGAAGCGCATCAACTCACTGCCCTGACCTCAGAATGCGGAGCTCGTAGTTGGTCCGTGCTCAAGCATCGCGAAAACGGAAGAGGTCAGACGTGAAGCTCTACGAATTACACTAACTTCCATTGTTGGTTATATCAACCTCTTCAGGTAGCGCTCTGAGCGTGTCATGGCTTATATTGGGAGGGCCTTCTTATACTTCAGATATATTGCTCTCATATGACTCTCATCCGGTCTCTCTGTAGTAGGAGAGCTCCTCCTTACTCACACCAAATTCGTTGCAAATCGTTTACCATCTCATCAAATTATTCACCTGACCCGGCTATCGCACATGGATCCGAAGAACATAATGACCTACCTTCCTTTTTAGCCTACGCAAAGCGCATTGGTCTTTCGGACACAAAGACCGTATACCGCGGCACTCATTATGAATATACCGTAGCGACTTCGCTCAAGCGGCTGGGATTTGCCTTGTCCCGTACAGGGCGGAGAGCGGACTTAGGAATCGATCTTCTAGGTCAATGGTCTCTTCAAGAGCTTCCAGTGCCCATGCGGGTGTTGCTACAATGCAAGGCGCAGAAAAAAGCTGTGGCGCCAGAGAACATACGCGAACTTGAGGGTGCCTTCATTGGTGCTCCACATAGATATCGCGGGGATGGTGTAATGGGACTGTTAGCAGCACCGAAAGAGGCAACGAAAGGTGTGAGAGATGCATTGGGGAGAAGTAGATATCCATTGGGGTTCCTGAAGATCAGCATAGATGGGACTATTGAACAGTTCCTTTGGAATCAGTCTGCTGCGAGTGCAGGTTTAGAAGGTTTGGGAGTTACAACCCGTTACGTTCAGGAGAATTCCACGGATGCCGCTGAGGCCGAAGAGATGCAGAAAGAGGTAGTGTTGGTATGGAACGGTCAGATTCTGTTCTCCGACAGAGTTTTAAGGCACGTTACCGTCCAGGAGTCCAGCCCTGAGAATGTGTCAACGGAAGAAGAATCCACATCTCAACAGAGTAGAAACAAGCAGAAAATTGTGGACCAAGAGCAAAGCGAGCTAACAGTCAAGAGAAAACGAGGAAGACCTAGGAAATCTATCAATTTATGAAAAGCAGATTGTATACGGTCTGCAACTGTATATAACCAGAAGATTGATGGACATGTCATCTTGGAATAATTCCTATGACTGGACAAGTGCGAAGTACAGATTGTGCACGATTTACCATGAATTTTTTCGTACCTCTTTACTGGTAGCATCAAGAAGATTCTTACCGCCTGTAGACAGCTTCTTAACGGTACTGTACAGTACCTTAGATGTACAGTACCTTACATGTCCAGTACCTTACATGTCCAGTACCTTACATGTCCAGTACCTTACATGTCCAGTACCTTACATGTCCAGTATAACTACCGTACTAGTACAGGACAGTGAAGTACATAAAAATATCGAGTGCCTTACCGACCTTGGACCATATCAAGCTTATATAATCAATAATCGTATATGCGGGGCTATAATTCATAGTTTTGCCTCCAAGAAAGCTCGCTTTTACATAAATGGCAAGGCACGCATGGTTAGTGCGGACATTCGTCTTTTCCTATCGTTGAAGCGAGAAATTCATCTGGAATCGCCATCTCCCTCTATCCCTCCAACGTTATTCCCGGCGTCTGTAACCTACCGATTCCTGTGAATCCATGTCAGACGCACCACGGGGATTCTGCACGGTAGGACAAGATTGTGCACGAACATGACAAGCGCCGAGAGCGGGAATGTCGTCCCTGACCGCATGCTCACCAGTCCCTCGAACGGAGTGGAGCTCCCACAGCGGAAGAAGCAGAAGCGGAACAAGCCAACCCTGAGTTGTGAAGAGTGTGTAGAACGAAAAACTAAAGTAATAGAACTAGTTTCATACTCCAGGACACCTACTGACTCGATACCAATCATGATGCTGACTTGTTAATAGTGCGATAGAATACGCCCAAAATGTGTCGCTTGTGTCAAAAGACAGTCAGACTGTCGATATTCAGAAGTCGCAAATCTCATAGCATCCGCGGAGTGAGTTTTGAAGATTCATATCAAAGTTTGATACTACCGCTGCAATTCGTTATTAAGCCTACACCACACTAACTGTGGTGGAAGGATGATACGAGTTCGCAGCAGACGCGTTGTGCTGTAGAACAATAGGACTTGATTGTTAACCATGAAGCGCCAGAGCTAACGGTACACGACGCGCCTCCAAAACAAAGAGACGTTCCACAATCGGCCCTACGTCTCCAGCGACAAGGCAAGCTCTATCTGTAGATACCGCAGCCGTAAGTTTGAAAATTTCTATCGAGATTTTGGACAAGCGTGAACTCTTCGGACGAAGACTATGAGGAAAAAAAAACAAAAAAAAAAAAAAAAAGCAAAAACAAAGCGAAACGGAAGATGATGATGAAAATTACATTCAAACACCGATAATGCTAACATGAATCAAGTCACCAAATATAAAACAATCCTATCGGAGCACATCTGCCTCGTCAGCGGGTTCATCTCCCTTACTACTCTCCAACGTCGCCCATACGAAACATACACCTTCTCATGTCTTCGGTATCGGGAAAGAGCATCCTTTTGCAAACTATTGGACCTGTCAGGGCGGTCTACCAGAGGTCATTGGAGTCTTACCAAGTAAAGACCAAGCAGATATCTTAGTAACGAAGTATTTTGATTCTGTGGACCCCGTTTACCCAATGATCAACAAGCAAAGCTTCTATCGAGAATACGAGCACTTTTGGTCCTTACCTACGGAAGAAAAGTACACTGTAGATGCGGCATTACTAGCACTGCATTATGTGGTATACGCGATGGGACTTCAATTCATGTCCACCCCATCACCTCCTGAAAGAGCACAGCTAGCAGAATTCTACGTGTCTGCAGCTAACCAGGCCCTGAGGATATTCGGTTATCTCAGTCGAACTTCCATTCGCTCGATCCAGACTATGGTCCTCATGTGCTATTTTCTCATGAACGACAATCACGCCTCGGATTCCTGGGCATTTGGCGGCGTGCTTGGTCGTCAAGCGTATGCAATGGGTCTTCATCGGGATCCTGATCTCATTGCTCCACACGCATCGTCCTGGGAAAAACAGCAAAGACGCAAGGTTTGGCAAGCGGTGCTGTTCCAGGATACTTTTCTTACTGTCTTGTTGAAATTACCCCCTAATGCCATATTCTCGGACGTAAGGGTAGAATCCCTCACCGATGAACCCCTGATAGACCCTCATTGTACAGCAAACTCATCTGACGGATCACCTGCACCGTCAAATCCAATGAGCATAAGCAGCATTGCTCCTTCTATTTTACCAAACGTTCACGAGCACTCTGACCATGACTACATACGGAGTATGTGGCGTCTAGCAAACCTAGTTCAGAAAACCGTCTGCGAGCCACGATCTCTGAATCAACCCCTGACATGCTCACCTCGACAGAAAGTAGACGTGATCTCGTCATACAAGTCCCTACACGCTTCTTTCTCCAAGTCCCTCACTACGTCCGATCGTTCTATTACTGAACGCTTAGCGATAAGCAGTCCGCGACGAGCGAGACAGAACCTTTTCTTTCGGAGTAATTATTGGCACTGTATGATGATCCTGCAGGCCGATGAAAACGAGGCCGGAGGGGTTCAATGTGATATAAGGGAGGCGCTGGAAGCTGCCAGGATGGCAATTGGCGCTTTCTTCGAGTTGTGGGAATTTCTAAATACTGATGCGGGCGTGTGGTGGGTGTTTCAACATCGAGTGTTTGAGGAAGCGGTAAGTTCAATCTTCCAATATGCAAGAGAGACTAGACACAAAATACCCCACGGATAGTTACGTTACGTTTTTATATAACGCAATGTTTGGACCCTTACTGATTTACCGTCCATAGCTCATGGCAGCACGCCTCTTAGCTATACATAATACCAGGAATGGAATGATCAAACAGGAGCAGTACAATCGTTCGGACTCTCTGTTCATGTTCGCGAAGATGGACGTAAGTAGGACGTTGGAGATACTTGAGAATGTCGGGGCCGGTGCACCTGAGATGCAGAAGACTAGGACGGAAGTCTTGAGAGCGGCGCTGGAGGAGATTACTTGGTGACCTTTGGATACCTAGGAAGATTTTCGAAAATAAAATGAACATTCACGAAGCTAACGATACTTATTGTAGCCTATGCGTAGTCGTATGTGTTCTCTTAGAGTTATCCATAACTCTTACCATCACTCTTAGACTCAATAATGGATAACAAAAAGTCTCTTCGTTCTCACCTCACCGTACCTTTCGATTCTGCTGTACACAGGAATTGGAAATTTGCAAAGTTGTCCCTTCCGCCCCTTTGAGATATATACATCATCATGCTGTACAAACTTAATAAAATAGTTTCCTTGTAGATTCTTCACACTGTATTATTCACGTTAGGTATAAACTTACAACCGCTTCGTGTCTTATTATTAGGAATGAGGGATGATCAAAGGGGGGAACCGAATTCCGGGATGCAAGTCCCAAGGGATCGGCTCGGTTATTTAATTTATTGGTTTGGTACGTCACATAATCCATTTGTGACTTGGAACCAGGCCCCTCATGCCCTGTTAAGCGATGCCATGAAGTTTGAAAAGCCCCTTTTCATGCTAGTTCCCCTGAAATTGTTGAGCAACTTGAGCTGTGGTGATGATGTCAGCTGACGGGGCACCTTTAATGATGAGACGAGAATGACACCCAGGTGCAAACCTGATTACATTTCCAACAGCGATCCGCGCAAATGTTCAATTTGTACACAACAATGGCTCTTTGGGGGGCAAAATGTTCATCGTGCCACTCACCGGCTGTGCAGATATGCGGAGTACCGCAACGAGCCCGAAGTACGTGGCACAACGGTACGAGTGAGAGTACAAAACGGTCCAAACCATGGCTGAGGGAAGAGCTGAGCCGCATCTGATGGGGAGACGGTGAGAGGGATCACCTCAGGAGCTGACGAAGATGTTGTGCACAAGCTTTCCGGCGTGGAAGGCTAAGCCTTGCTTCCCCACATAAATTTCATGCTTTTCCTCTTTAGGATGATTCTCTGCACAGCTCCAGGATCCGTCTGGCCAGTTTCACATCAAAGATGCTAAAATAGCATCTTCTACAACCAAAAACACAGCACGACTGACGACTCACATTGCCACCTCAGCAAATAATACAGTGCTCGCCCTTTTTATTTGTGTCTAGCTACGGATCTTTCGGCCAATCATGGTTCAACGATGAATTTAATGGGAAGAGGGGTCACAATCTCACTGGTTTCGGGGCCGGCTGGGGCAGACTAACATGGCGACGGTCCCCTGTGAGCGTGAAACGGGATAATGCAACTTGTACATGAATGCCCACGAACAGTAAGCCAATAATCGGTAATCGGTTGCCCGGTCAAGAATCGACCATTACGTACCCGGCCCATCAATAATATAAAGAACCCTCTCTCTCAGCTTTGCACCTTCTCAATCATTCTCCATCAACAACAAAATACTACAAGCGTCAACACCAGACCTCTCGCTTCTATTTCCAGATTCCATACCCTCTTTCATCAAGGTAAGCTTTGTTGCTTCAGTAGAACCGTCAATACAATCATCTAACAGTTGTCGTCAGAACAACACATTCTCTCAACATGCGTACCTCAGCAGTCATCGCCTCCGGTTTCGCCGCTGCAGCTTATGCTCAAACTTTTCCAAACCCATCCGATTTTCTACCAACCGTAGCAATCTCGGACATCATTCCAGGCGATATCTCAACCGCTGTCACCGGCCTCCTCCCAACCGCTTTTCCCAGCGACGTCATCCCAAGCGATGTCAGCAACGTCTTGACAAACTTCCCAACTGCCGTTCCATCTGATGTCGCCACATTCATCTCTGGTGTCCAGTCAGACGCCAGCGATATTCTCGCCTCGGGTTCTGCGGCCCTCTCTGACGCTCTGGAATCCTTTTCTAATATCGCAACTAACTCCGAGGCCGCGAACTCCTTCATCGCATCTGTCAGCCGTGACATTGCTTCGCAATCCGCGGCCCTTGGTTCCGAAGTTAGCAGCCGCTTAAACACTGCTACGGAGTCTCTTGCCACGGAGACCCCTACCGATGCTGCCTCCCCCATGGCTATCCCAGCTATCGGAGGGATCTTGGGTGCCGTCCTCGCTGTTGTTGGTATGATGTAAGCTATTAGCAGTATATGTTTGGAATTCGGTGGGAGTTACTCTTGAGGTTACTGTGTAATATCACACCTGGAATTGGAAGGCAGGTTGCATTGGGTCCGGAAAAATTGCATTTCACTCTTTGAGATGAGTGATATCTACTCAAAGGAAATAATATCCAATCCTTGATGCCAAAATCTATTGACGTACGCTTTGAATGCTCTATTCTACTTGAGTCTATCGTAACTGCTCTTCTACCCTTGCTTTGATCTTCATGCTCTTCACGTTCTATGACCTTAACAGTTACTCATGACTTTCACGTAACGCTTTTAAAGAACTGTGGGAATATCTCTCGTAGTTCTTCTAAGTGCCGAATCTGATATTCTCCGACCTTTTCTGCTGGTTCTGGTTCCGTAGATTCTATCAGATGTACTGCATGCCATCCTAGAGCATGAGCTCCCTTCACATTCGTTCCGGAGTCGTCTATAGTATGATTAGCCTAACTTGGAATCACCTGATAACTAACCGTGTCGACTTGCCTACAAAGAAGCATTTCTCAGCATCAGTGACTCCCGCCTCCGCCATAGCTTTGTCATACATATCTTTGCTAGGCTTGCAAATAAATTTCTCCGCGCCATAGTCACAATAAGTCAATCCTTCGAATTGATCTTCTATCCCTAGAAGGCTCACTACTCGTTTTCCATGCGTGACATAAGCATTGGTCAAGAGCCATAAACGCACTTTGCTTCTATCAACATCTTGAAGCAGCTTTCGGAGTTCGGGGTTGGATTTAATGATGTCCTCCAAAGGGAGCGCATCATCTACTTTACGGTTATATTCGAGAGGATCTACTTTATGATGCCGTACCAGTCCCTCTATCGCTAGGCCATACTCTTTGTAGTATTTCATATGTAGCGCATTGGCATCTTGTTGAGATAATGATAAATGCTCTTGGAAATATTTGTCTATTCGACAGACCCAGATTAGGCCTGTACCACTCTAAATCTACTATCATGGAACATACCGATGAGATCTGACATTAGATGTAACACCTTTGTGCCTGTAATGTCAGTCAGCTTCCCGATTCCATAAGATCGCCTATAGCGGATGCGTACTTTTTGGATAGAGCTACAATATAAGGTATCAGTAACCTCCATTCCTACCACAGACTACGTGATACGTACACAATTGTCAATATCGAAGAAGAATACGGGCTTGGAGGGGCTATCAGGGTCGGTCATGATGTCAGTTACAAAGCAATCTTTTAATCCTCTATTCGTGGAGGAGAGGAAACATAAATTGATTTGATTCGATTAGCCTGTTCAGACGAATGTATTAGAATTGTATGGACGAGGAGATTACAGTTTACTCATCAAGGTATTATTATTGGACTCGAGATGTTGACCCGTTCGGTCGAGAAAATCCTTGGCGCTCGAAGTTGACATTTCTAGCGTGCCGTGTGCGCTTTTGCTCATTTCCGCTCTTCATCCCAAACTCTCTGCACAGTGGAGACGTTGAAAATTTCTCGCCAAACAATGCATTCTCCATACGCTCATCGAGCATAATGTTCGCTGTTGTCTACTCGTTTCTTTCTTCGCTTTTAAAGGTGTGACAGTTACTGTGCAAGTCCACAACAAACTTGTAGATCACCTCCTGCAAAAGGAGACACCATGGATCGTTCTCAAGCGCCCGTGTATATCAACGGAAACGTTGACACGGATCTAGAAGCGCGTCGTCAAGAAGAATTTCTTGACAAACTTTTCAAAACCCAAGACCAAGTCTTTGCGGGCAAACACCTGCGCTTCAAACTTCCGGTTCCTGTTTTACAGCAGGTTGCACCGCGCTCATATCAACATACTAATGGAATCAATGGCACAGCAACTACAGCACTCCCTTCTGCCACCCAGGCTCCCTCGCCGCACCCACCAAACCCTGCTTATATTCCACAGCTCCCAGTTAGCTCCCAATCGACACCGACAAGCATTCCACCACGCTCATCAGGCGTAAGCATAGACCCAGTGCTTCTCACCAAGTCTGACCACCTTATTAAAGCGGAAATACAATTGAAACGACAGAGGATAGAGGCGATATTGAAGGAGCAAGTGGATCAGAAACGACCGCATCCACGCGATAAGGACATTGGTCCAGAACTTGATTCTCGTTTTGACCTTGAAGAAATTTTTACAAAAGCATTGGATCTTGTGAAACCCAGTTCAGGGCTGAAATCGAATGCTAATCGCAATAGTCCAGCGAGTGACTCGTTTGACGAGAATAGCTATTACTCGAGTCGAGCGGATAGCTGGACCCCAGAGGAGGCTGGCGGTTCTGCACAGAAACCTGATGGAGATACCATGGAAGGGGTTATTCCCCATAATGGTTGCGTTCAAACGCCTGAGGATACTCAAACAATGATCAAGGCCAGTGCACCATTATTGTCCTCCCTTCATGCTGAAAAGCTACCCCCAGAGCAGCAATCTAGGCTTGATAATCTTGAGGGCAAGCCCTACCCCAGTCTTCAGGAACCCGAAGATACCGTCGGTGAGGATGATGACCTGAACTTTTACTCCAACGCGCCAGATGACACATTAGAGGAAGGAGAAGAATTAGAAGAGGAGTCCGACTATTCCCCTCCTCCGCCAGAGACAATACCAACAATTCCACCCACCGAAGATCCGAGATTGGTTGGAGGACCTTTTCCGCAAAGATTTGACGATAGGAATGGCCAATCATCGACAAATTCTGCTGAATCACAGGCACAACGTGACGAATTGGTAGCTACCCCGAATGTTCCTGTCATTAGAAATCACATTCAGTCACCGATTGCTCCGCAACCTGCACGAGTATCGCCTCTAACATTTTCAAAGCTACCTAGAATTGATCAATCACGCACCAGCAGACAAGGGGGTTTGCGTAGCGGGCCCTCATCACCAAGACAGCACCAAAAGCAATCAGGCCCTGGTCGTGGAAGTGGGAATACCCCTAGAGGTTCTGATCGACAGAGCCCTGTCAACCCGGGACGGCCTGTCAATAATCCGCGTAAGCGTAGACGTGAGGATAATAATTCACGCAAGGCATCTGGAAAACGGGTCGCCCGTTCCCCAGAAGTTGCTACTGAGCCTATTGCAGAACCTGAGATCAAAGAAGAGCCAGTCTCACCAGCACCATTTACAAGTGTACCAGAAGCCACTCAAGCCAGACGTAGAGCACAACCCCAAACCGTTGACGATGTGGAGATAATCTCTCCCCGAGAGATACGGAGACCCGTGTACTATCGAGAATATGATGAGCCTCCACCACCTCCACCTGGATATAGGTATGCTTATGAGTCGCAACCATCTCCAACGGTTGTGCGAGAGCCATCCCGCACAGCTTACCATCGGGTGGAAAGAGAAGACCCTGATTTACGCCGAGTGGCTAGCCTGCAATATGCAAGACGACCATATTCGCCAGTAGCTTATGCTCCGCCTGACCCTCCACCTCAACGTTCAGCTTCGTACGCTCTCATTGACCGTCCAACCAACCAGGCACCTATCTACCGTGAGGCTTCCGTTCGACCATTACCAGCTAGACCAGTACGTCACGAGCGTTCACTGTCCCCTGGTGACCACTATGTCCGAAGAGTCCAAAGTCCTTTGGCAATGGCACCGCCACCACCGCCTCCGCCTCCGCCTCCGCCTCGACAGGTCATCGTTGATGAGTACGGCAATCGTTACTATGCTGCGCCTGCACCTCCTGAAATCAGAGCATCAGTAGCCCCATCTACGAGAAGACCCGAAATCGATCCCTATCTGGAGCGTGCGCAGACACGAGAGCAAATGCTACGCCCTGCTTACCGAGTCTTGGACCAGCAAGAAGACGAGCAGCCAGTTTACCGTATGCATCCACCACCTCCAAGACGGTATATAGAGGAACCTGCGGTTGAAATCGTCGATACGTCCCCGAGACGCCATCGGGAGTATTCTATGCGCCCTGTCGAAGCTGCTCCGCCTGTTGAGAGACGTCCAATGGTCCAATATGAAGAGATGCCACCCCCACGAGAGTACGTGCAGAGAGCCTACAGCGTTCGTCCCGAAGTTGTAAGACGAGAACCCGGAGCTGGATACGTCGTGCGACATGAGAGTGTCCAACCTGGCCGCGAATACGTTCGACGTCCTGAAATGCCTCCATCAGGCTATCGTGAAGTCAGTGTTGCCCGAGCTGAATACGTGCCTGTGCCTGAGTCAAGGTACAGCTATGCGCCGCAACCGCCAGCAAGACGGTATCTTGATGAGCCGGTGGAGTTTGTACACGAGCCTTATAGGGTGGAGGATAGGAGGGTCAGTAGTAGGTATTAGTATAATATTTTTGGTTTTTTGTATATCATTGGACTGGGCGGTTGGATCTCTAATTTCAGGCATCAGAGATTTTGATGCGGCGTGTGTACTTGGAAATTGTATGATCACACTAATATGTATCTGTACTATATCATACATGCCGAAGGAGCATCCAGAGCTCAGATAGGTAGAGGTCAAGGAAAGTCAAAGTATCCCCTGTGCATCGATCTACAAAGTTCTAGAACTTCTCCTTATGAGTGAAGATGGGAATTTAATACGGTTAGCTCCGGGTATTATGCAGACTGTTATTTTGGAGTTAGGCCATCCAATACCTTGTTTGACGTTTTTTGTTTCGTACGCCTTGAAACAGGGAAACCTGAAATCGAGTCCACGCGGCCTCGGATTTCTTCATAGAATATACGAGATAAGGACACCCAGCGGGAGGCTGCGGAAAAGGGTGGTGAGGTGGGGAGGAGTAACTACTGGCTGTTTGGACGGTCGCACTGGTAGAATATTATCACTTCAGACTCGAGTTTATTAGGAGGATGGAACGAAGATGTGAGGTAGGTCGAAGAACGGATAGCCTTACACTGGTACGGCCACAGTAGTTCCACGGATCAAAAAGTAGGAAGAAGTAAGTCTGGGGTTATTCAAAACCGGATCATACTTGAACAGTCCTTGCTGATAATTCCTTAGGTTGACTAAGGTACCCACAGCTTACCTATGTAGACTATATCCCCTCTATATGAGTGTTATAATCTGAGAGTTTGCCCGTGTATATACAACCAAATTGTATAGCAATTGATAAGTGCAAACAGTGACGCAGGAGACAAAAGTAAAAGGATTGAAATATGTTGGGGTAAATTTTCCGATATGTGCATCCAATGGAGCAATTGTTGAAGTTGCTGTTCCACCACGATTCTTCCTTTTTAAGTCTAGAACTGGATCTTTGGTCGAGGATGTTGTCATGATGCGATGATACAAGTCTAGCTTTGATTTATTACTTTCTGGACGACGGGATTAGGTTCCCATACTGAAAGATTGGTAGATCAGTCAGATGATTTGAAAGTTGGGGACACAAGAATTTGATTCTGAGGTGGAGACTTGAGATCTCGTTCTGACCTTCCTCATTGGTCCAGACACATCTTCGAAAAGTTCGAAAAGTTCCTCACACGCACTTGCACTTTACGGTTTCTTCCATTGCACTTTCCTCCCAAATCCTCAGTCTGTAACAGGCAATTCGAAGCCAACACAACAACAGTCTTGCTTTCATTTCTATTCTTCCCTTCGTTCGTTTCTAAAGTCACCGGGAAATTTTCTTCAAGGAGGATAGAGTCTTTAATAATAGAGAAGTCGAGGTAATCTCGTATTCTGGACATTGAAGGTCGGTTCCTTGTCGGAGTTTGTGCTCCAAAAGCTGTGGTCATCATTCCCACAAGCGAGCCCTTCTGCGTTGAACTTGGCTTCTCTCAGCCGCCAAACCTCGACTTTCCTTCCACCTCACGTCCTTCCTTACATTCTCAAACCTCGCCCCGTCTCCCAGGGCCATTCTTTTCGATAATGCATAGAATTTCAAACTTCACCGGCTCTGCCCGGCATGGATGGGAGAAGATGACGCCCTCGATGGGCTTTGGCATGTCGCGGTCACACAATGAGATTCCCATCACTCCGCCCATCAAACGTCCCATGGGCTCCACTGCTACTTCTCCCGCCTTGCAACCAGGCACCAACGTGCACCTTTCATTTAATGTTCCTTTCTCTTCCAACCTTGCCGGTCCTGAGCCTTCGGATGTCATCTACGCCAGTCCTGGAGCCTTTGCCCGCTGGACACATCCGGAAGGAACCGAGGAAGGCACACCTCCCCACAAGCTCCCAGTTCACAGTCAGAACGTAGATAATTTGAGGGCGCTGTGCAAACAGCTGCAAGAAAGCAATGGACCAAACTTTGGTTCCACCGTTGTCTGCTCGGAGCCTAAACCAATCCCAGGTCTACAACGTGGTCCTTTGAAGGCATTGGTTACAAATGTCTGTCTGTCTGGAGAAACTGAGCAAGTTCATAGGATGAGGGGTAGAATTTTCAATGAGAGCCCTATATCACTGGTACACACTCCCCGTCTGAGCATTTTATCGTATCATCGGCTAATCCCGGAAAATCATAGAGATGTGCTACGGTTGATATCGACTACGGTTTGATCATTGATCCCCCGTCCAAAGGAGTCAAACAAACTGTCCTCACACATCTCGATGATATTGCGGCATTGACCAAGGCGGATATTTTTCTATTACAACCAAAGCAAATTGATGAGACGGCAAGCTTCAATGGAAATCCAGAAACCAGTCTCGATCAGAGATTGCGGTGCACTATCTATGGAGATATGGAAAATTCTGAGCACGCAAAGACTCGAGTTCTCATAATGATTGATCAAATTGTGCGTATGGAGCGTTTTATCCACCTCCCAACCTTTGAATGTTAATTGTATATCTGCAGCTCCAACGTCACGTGGATATGATGAAGGTCGAGTTATCAATGCATACTCTCATCTGTGGTCGGCAACGGAGAAACATCAAGCTTATCGAGTCGCATACTAACACGGCCATATATTTTCCTCCTCCGTTTCCTCAATTGTTCGGCTACACGCCCAAGGGTGCCAGTCGCCGAGCCGAAGATCAGATCATAATCACTGGAGAGCGACCGGAGAATATTGTCAAGGCAAAGTCGAAGCTACATGACCTCGCTGTGAATATGCGCCCATTCGTAAAAGAGGTGATTGTCACACCAAGTAAAGTCGATAACATTATCTTGGAGAGACTCGACAAAGTTCGTAAGATCATTGAGAACAATGGTTCATATGTTCTCCTACCTCCTCTTGGGTTTCAAAGGGGTCCTATTCGCGTTCAAGGTACGGATGTGCTGAACGTGGAACGCACCGTGCGGGAGGTCATGGCTCTCGTAAGACACACCCTGACCCTTAATACTTTTCCGTACTAACCTGTTCAAGGCCGGTCAATTCTACAGCGCCTCTTGGTGGATCACCCATCCAGATCCTTCCCAACGTCCTCCAACACACAACGATATCAAGGCTATGCTTTCGGATATCTGCATCAATTCTGGCGCAGAGATCAGCTTTGAAAAGTTGAACTTCCATATCTATGGTTCAGATGACGCAGTAAAAGCAGCTATGATGGTCATCAATAATATCCCATTCGTCAAGAAGTCGAAGTATACCATGGCCGTGAAGCTAGAACTCGCTAATGAGCACAAAGAATTTGTCAGTGGCAAGAAGAACGGTAAGATCAACAAAATCATGAGCCACAGTAACGTGCAGATCGTTTTCGATGGTTTCAATGAATACAACTTCTATATCGACGTCCGTGGCGCTCAGTACGATGCCACTAAGAGTGGGTTGGAGCTCGTCGAACTAGAAATGCCCGCCTCGATCTCTTTCCATGTGCCTGATCAATATCATAAGCGCATCATTGGCATTGGTGGACAACACATCCAACGAATCATGAAGAAATATTCTGTATTCGTCAAGTTTTCCAATGCCATGGACCGTGGAGGTATCGGTAAAGAGGAAGACGACATCAAAGTCGACAACGTCATTTGCCGTACACCAGCTCGGAATGCGCATAACTTAGACCTGGTTAAGCAAGAGATTATGGATATGGTCGAGAAAGTCGATGCCGACTTCGTTTCTGAGAAGGTTCAAGTCAACCGACTCTACCATCGAGAGCTCATTTCTCGGATGGCCGAGATTGAAGAGCTCTCCAAGAAATGGAATTGCCAGATTACCTTCCCAAGTACTGAACAAGCTAGTGATCTTATTACAGTATCTGGCCCAGAGTTTCAAGTTCCTCGAGCTATTGATGAGTTCTTGGTAAGATAACCTTCAAGCATTACGGTCACCATATGAATTCAGACACTAACTTGGATATAGGGTATGGTTCCGGAGGAACATGAGGTAACTTTTCCAGCTCCACCAAAGTTGAAGCAATTTCTTGAATCTTCCGAATTCCAAACCGAAGTCATCGAAAAGCTCAAAACTCAGTACGAAACTAAAGTGACCGTTGCTCCAGTTCCGAACCACGACAACCCAGATGTAGACATGTTCTCGTTGAAGCTGAGTTACACTCGTAACAATGCTGGAGCATTGAAAGACGCGATTGACTTTCTACTTGCTCGGCTTGTACCTCACGATCTTGATGTTACTACTGTAAAGGGTGCTATTCCTCGCCCAAAATCTGACTCTTTCGAGGAGTCTATTCCATTCTTCGAGTCTCGCTTACTCACTCGAGCCGAACCTCCTATGGACACCGACTCCCCTACTCGTTCTCACTTCGGTGATGAGACAGCGGAGCGTTCTAGTCTCTTTGATAAGCTGCGCAAACCTGGCAGCATGTCCTCTATTACTTCATTTCTCAACGGCCGCCGTACCGGAAATGGCTCTCCAGCCTCCGCTTCGATGTTCAAGCATGCTTCAAGCAATGCTTCAAAGGCTTCATTAGTCAGTCTGGAGTCCCAAGGTAGTTACCGCAACCCTTGGAACGACAGCGGCATTAATCTACCAGACGAAGAACATCACACACCCACAAGCAATGGTTGGCCGGCTCCAGCGGCTGCCGCCCGTTTCGATACGAAATTTTCCAATTCCAGTTCCCACGGTTTCTTTACCAGTGCTCCTGGGGATGTGACCCCGAGGTACGACCCGAGGGCGTCGGTCGACTCCGGTCGTCCCAGCACCTCGCATTCTCTTTCAGGATACCCGGCCCCTATTGGGCCTCCTCGTTGAATGTTAACCTTTTCCTTTTTCTACTGAATGAAGACAAAATACCCATTTGCTTGAGTGTCACCAATGGCGAATATTCAAAAACTAGTCTGGTTTTTTCATGCTGTCTATGTGTGTGTGGGGTAGGGTAAACGAATGATATCCTCGATTGCTTTGGCGTTCATTTTCCTGGTTTTCCTGTCAGATTTTGCGGTTCCTCCTTTTTTTTTCTTTTACGGCGTGAAGAGAAATATACCAATGCTTTTGTCTGATTTTCTGAGGGGAGTGGTTTTCTTTGGCTTTTATGATGCTGGGTGGGATGAATGGGTGGTCCTAGTCTATTTCGGTTCATGTGAGAGCGTCGGCTATAGAGTTTGATGCTAGCACAATATATTTGAAAATGCATATGAAGATTTCGGCTCCGTTCCTATTTATAAACATCTGTGAATCTTGGTATCCTCTTCTTGATTTGTGTTCCTTACTTACCTTTCTTGGTGTCTCGACGACAAACTCTCTCTCTCTTTCTCTTTTAAATTCTAGACAGATATTTAAAAAGACGGGTTGGGATGACTGATATGATGGTATGGTATGTTGATAGTTATGAATATAATAAATATTTTTGAAGAATGCGAATGTCGTAACTCCCATCGCTCGTTTATTTCCCTTTTTATATACTCTTGAATATTGATTATGTTGTCTGGACTTATATCATTACAGTAATATATGGGGAGGAGTATTTTGATAGGGGAAGAGATACAATCCGCGATGGGAAGATTCCGGCGCAGTACTTTACGATAAGATATATATATATATATATATAGCATCTCCGTAACTCGTGCCTTAAAAGCCAACGTACACCGATATCGTATCCCCCACACCAAACAACAGCAATACCACCAGCGGACACGGTACAGTCCAGTCCAGTACAACCCTCCGCACACCCTACAGCCTTTATTCCCTTTGATGCCTTACCATGTCCAGCCCACACCCCCCGATTCTGGGTATCACATCCACCTTATATCCGTATTCATGGTATCTGATACCTCCACTTCATCCATTCGACCGACTCTCCCGTCTGGAAGGCATACCGATATCACACCCTCCGCTCCGCAGCTCACTGGGTATCGTACTGGTATCGTACTCCCAAGGCTCCGATGGCAGTATGTTCGGGAGTACGAACTAGATAGATAGATATCCGAGAATAAGGAGGGTTTGGGAGGTGGTGGTCAGGGGTTGCTGTACTTTTCGTGTATTTAGTGTATTTAGTGTAGGGCAGGGTAGACCA
>MU006100.1:135208-281869 GCA_010093705.1 Patellaria atrata CBS 101060
AGATTGGCCCGGTAACTCGCTCTGTTAATTGTGAGTGTGTCCTGGGTTCTGGGTTCTCGGTGGGGTTTTTTATTGAATGGGAGAGGTGGAGATGGGAGAGAAGTGAAGATGGGGGCTTTTCTGTTTGGGAGGGAAGATGATGTATGTACGTATGTAGTCTCACATCTTCAGTTATCAACGTAACAGAGCCTTCATAACAACTCTCATTCCATTCAAACTGAACACATCAAGGCTCCCAAACCGGGACATCTCATCCACATCCACATCCACATCCACACCCACACCCATCCTTCCCGCAACGCAAAAGGATTAAAGTCCCCCCTCACTCACGCTCATAGATCCATAGATCCATAGATCCAAAACATAACAGCATACGCATCGCACCGCCCGTGACAGCGCCCGCCCATCCATACCATCCAACTCCGGTATTAGAGTACATGATAAAAAACCACCTTGGCGGTTCGAAAAAAAGACATTAAACTTTTTTCTGCGCGAGGCGCAAGTTTCGGGACATGAGTGAGTATTAAAAGGAGAAATTAAGGAAAATTTGAAGAGAATGACTGAGGAAAAGGAGAGTTTCCACACGGGTGACATGATCTTTCTTGGGAGGCGCGTGGAAGAGACCAGTTTCCCTTGGGAAGTGTATTTCAACTTCTGCAGTATGGTCATAACTGGAATGTCCCCCATAACAGGAGTCGTAGGCGGGTTAGTGACAAGATAGAAAGTGAGATATTTCTGATGGAAGACTACGAGGTTGGAGAGAGAGACCTGTTTGACAGTGGCGTCCCGGCTCTACTATCATTTACCATCTCCGACATCTTCATTCTCTTCGGCTTCGGGCCGACCTCCGCCTCAAGCTCTTCCACCCGCCTCTTTAACTCGGTTTCCCGTGTCTGAGATTCGTCTATCTCGGACCTAAGTTTTGACTCGGTTTCTCGAGCCATCAGCTCATTTCTTCGGGCATCCTGCTCGCTAGCTTCGAGTTCAGCCACACGTTCTCTGAAGAGATTATTGATTACTTCCAGCTCAGCAACGCGCGTCTTCAGAGCTTCGTATGTTGCAGGAGGCTCGAGGTGGGAACCATTGATAGAAGAAGCAGAGGGAGAAGGTTGTCGGAAGTTGAAGCTAGGGAATGTAGGTAGAGAAGGTGAGTTGTGCATGTCAGCGTGTCCGTTCAACGTTACCCCATCGAAGAGGTGCTGAGGTGCGATGTTGGATGGATGATGTGCAGGTGTACCGGTGCGAGATACAGGTGAGTTGGAACGGTCAGACAATCCTCCTGAGACATTACGAGGACCAGGAATACCCCGGTGTAGAAAGTGGTTTGGAGGTATTGCGCCATCAGGGTGGGCAGCTGCTAAACCATTGCCGTTACCATCGCCAGAGATCTATTGATTCGAAGATGGTTAGGGAATGCTGAAGGTAGTAAAACGGTATTCTCAGCTTACCCTCTTCTTCGACGGTTGTCCAGCAGTTTTCACTCTGTTGCGACTCTTTATAACATCGGTTTTTAAGCTTATCGGTCGAGGTCTACCATGCAACTTGAGGAAAAGGCCACAGGCGTTGCAGAGGACGGAGCCAACCTCATCGCGGCGCCATAGAGGAGTTGTACTCGTTGTGCAGTTTTGGCATATGGGCTGTTGATTAAGGTCAGCCAAAGTCGCGGCCATCGAAAGGCGTGGTGAAAAGCTGTGCGAGTTTGCTATCGATATTGATTGATGATGCGATAGCGATAAGACAAGCGTGCACCAGCGAAGAAATTTTGGCGTGGTACGGAGGTACAGGTACGGTACTGTGAGGTGGAGAGTGCCGCCCACCTGCCAAACGCGAATCTCTCGGGGAAACTACGATCAACTTACAGGAGCATTTCCTTGGCCCGCAGGCGTTGCAGCAGGCGCCGCTGTAGCATAAGTCATGCTGTGACCGACATTGAAGGGCCTATTTCACAAAATTTTTTGTTAGAAAAATGTGTGAACTGAAAGGAAGAAAAAAAAGTGAAAAGATTGCTGATTGCGAGGTTCGATAACAACAAATCGACCAGGCCGTCTCGCTTCTGCCACCTGCAACACCTGAAGCCCACCTGACCAATGGACATCTGCTCCATTATGCACGCCATCTAAGCTGTGAAACTCGTATGTTTTATTCTAGATAACAGCTTGTCTCTTTCCCATCTTGTCTAGAACCCTCTTGGTTATGCGAGAACACGCACCTTGAAACATTGTTTTCCGTGGGCACCGAAGAAGCAAGATTGGCCAGGGCGGACAGAGCTGGTAGGTGTACTGAGGGATTGCTGCTATGCCTCTGCTGGGAGTACTGTATGGAAGTCTGAGTAGATGCAGCGGACGAGGGACGAGAGATTTCGTGTCCAATCGAGGGTAGAGCACGTCTGTCTTCCGTTGAAGCTGTTGTGAAGGGAGAAAGATCTCTGACGGAAAGGGAGGATGGTGGACGGAAGTTGTCGATGCCCGTAGGCGGAGGGAGTAATGAGGTAGCCACAGTTGAAGCCGTAGTGAGTGATAGAAAGAGAAACGCTAGGAAGAGCGTTTCTCAGGATGTAGGAGGGACGGGAGGGGTTATCAGATACACAGAGCTCTGTATTCAAACAGAAACTCCTATTAAAGAAGGATTATAATCCTTCTTAAACCCGTGTTATTGGACTTTGGATAAACGAATGACAGGTTGAACGAGTGACTTGGAACCAAAAGAATGGCAAGAAGAACGAAAGGATGTTACTGTTCCCAAGGAACGTGGATGCTGGAGGTAATTGAGGAAACAAAGACTTAAAGGTACTTTTTGGAGGTACCAGGCGCGTCTAAGGGGGACGCCAGGGATGTTGCAACTGTCGACAATCACTTCACTTTTGGGCCGGCACATTTAATCTGGGCATTCTGTATTATTCTCAATTTGTGGGCGATTCGATTATTACCGCATTGATACACACTACTGCACTGTTCTAATAAATTCTCCGTGGAGGAATCGTGTGTTTGTCTAGGGTAGAATAAGGGAACCAAGCTATGGATGCCACGATTATGTTTCCTACGCGGTTGGAGGATAGCAGACAACCACTTGAAACACAATTCTACGAATATTTTAAACGTTCAGCTGGAAACATTTGCGTCTTCCCCCTCCAAGCAGGATAATTGAAAGCTGTTCATGTTATCCCATAAGCTGCTTAAGGGGCTTGTTTTAATCTTTTTAATCTCGGGAGGCGCCAATCATCGTATCGCCAAACTTCCCGTCTATCTGTTATCGGTACCGCCCCCAGATCAGCCTCCAGATGACGGGAGAAAGCAGAACTCTATATCCAATCAGGAGACAATTCGCCTTGATGAATGTTAGTCACGTACAATTTTGACCGTTGAGTGAACGCATGTTCATGATAGCTTCGGCCACTTGTTCCTCCATTCTGACGCTCCAACTCTCCTTGAATCCTCCCATGAGATTTTATATACCCTAAGGCCACTGGAGGAGATTCCAATTGTGCGGAAATAATGCAATTCATAAACAAGCACGTAATTAACAAGATACGGGTGTCAGCCGTGGGAGCACAACGGCTTTCTTGAGAAAAAAAAGGGGCTCCATGGTTTTGATGATGTGCAGCAGGCTCAAGGGGTCCTAGCCGGAATCCGGTTAAGTTTCTGATTGGCTATTTGTGCCATAGTAAACAACTTTTGTCGAGTGGCGAGAACTTCGCATGAACTTCAACTTCAAATTGAGTATTGAATCTTGAGAACTTTTGGAATTGAATACTGGGGTTCACACTGCTAGTGTGCAGAAAAGAGCGCCAACAGCGTACCGACGTACACAAGGCCTCCTGTCCCTAATTACTATCATACCATACCAAGGTACAGTACGAAAGTATACATCCTTTCTCAGCGAATCTTAACGGCTTTCATATCTGTTGGTCCAGAAAGGCAGAATGCCTTAATATCTCTTGCGATAAGGTATTTCGAAAGATGGATATATGTGCATAAGCGCGGACTATAAACAATTCGAGCGGTTAACTGCTTCGCTAGATAGAAATAATTGGTCAGATTAAGCGCGAAGGCCGCGGTCAGTATTTTTGCGGTCTGTGCGCTACGCTACCCTTGAGCTTCAGGTTTGACGTAAACGGACACAAGGGGAATATCTGCACGAGTGAATGACAGAGCTGAATGCCTTCATCAACGTTTTCACCAAAATATGCGCAAATCAAGACCGGCTACTTCTGGATATGCACGAATAGCGCAAGCAGAAGAAGAAGAGGAAGACGATGACCCAGGTTATTCTGAAGATGACAATCCGCAAAGGGGCAACAAGACACTTTCAACCTCAGGAACACGATATGCCCCCATCCAACAACCCCGGCGACAGAGTCGAATGCAAATCCCCGATGCGTTGTCATCTACTACACAGAAGCATGTCCCAGCTGGTCGACGGCAGCGAAGCAACTCCAGTGTCGATATCAAAGCTATCAACGCCCGACTGGAGAGATGGGCGGATGAGATAGCTTCCAAATTCAAAATTCGGAGGATAAAGGGGAAGACACAAGAGGAAGAGGAATTGGAGATTCATCACTCAGTGTTCCAAACTCCAGATTGGATACGTCCTGCAACAGCCGAAACCCTTGCTACCTATGATGCACAAGTGTCAGAAGACCGACTTGCAAAAGAACAATTCGATGAGTTGGTGGAGAGCGTTAGGGTAGCTATCGAGATTGGTATGCACCCAAAGTTGATATCTCAAGGAAGCTCTGGCAGTTACTTTGCTCGGAACTCCGACGGGAAGGTCGTCGGAGTCTTCAAGCCTAAAGATGAAGAACCATATGCTTCCCGTAATCCGAAATGGACAAAATGGATACATCGAAATCTATTCCCATTTTTCTTCGGTCGAGCATGCCTTATTCCTAATCTGAGCTACATCTCAGAAGCCGCAGCATACGTCCTTGATACACAACTACGTACAAATATTGTACCTTATACGGACATAGTGTCCTTATCCTCTAAATCTTTTTACTATGACTATTGGGATCGGAGGGCGTACTATAGAAAAAGAAAACCATTTCCGGAGAAGGTAGGAAGTTTTCAAGCGTTCCTGAAAGGGTACAAGGACGCGAATATATTTCTTAAGCAGCATCCTTGGCCTGATCAACATAGTTCGAGTTCACGTGGTCCAGAAGGCTCAAAGAAGAAAAGGAGACGCTGGGCTGCTGATTGTCGCCCAGGTCCGGCGCAATCTGACGATGAAGATGACTTGGATAGTGATCATGATTCAGAAGAATCGAGAAGGAAGATATTCTGGACGGACGAACTACAACAATCGTTGCGGGAACAGTTAGAAAAGCTTGTAATTTTGGACTATATCATGAGAAATACGGATAGAGGGCTAGACAACTGGATGATAAAGATTGACGAACACACAGAAACGGCCAGCATTGTTGCTGAACCACCGAAAGAGGGACATTTTACGAACGAACAATCAACGGACAACGACAAGAGAAGCTCAAAGCCGTACGCGGATCCGTATAAACGCCAAGACCCTATGGTAGCAACCAGTAGATCCACCACTCCTGCAAATTCCGCGCCCTCGCCGATTATTCGTCTTGGGGCCATTGATAATAGCTTATCATGGCCCTGGAAGCATCCAGATGCGGTAAGTTTTTAAGGTCAAGTCTATGTTGATTTCACTGATAATTGTCACAGTGGCGAAGCTATCCGTTCGGTTGGCTATTCCTACCAGTGTCCTTGATCGGCCAACCATTTTCAGAATCTACTAGACAACATTTCCTCCCGCTTTTGACGTCTAAGAAGTGGTGGAGTGACACACAGGTAGCGTTACGGCGTGTTTTCACCCAAGATGCTGACTTCAAGGAGCGAATGTATGCACGACAAATTGCTGTCATGAAAGGACAAGCATGGAATGTTGTTGAAACATTGAAAACACCCGATCATGGTCCACTAGAGCTGACACGCCGCGCTCGAGTTTGCGTATGGGATGATTTAGTGGATGTCCCTACTGTTGTTCCAATGCGAGTTCCATCTGGAGAGATGGCGCGTAACATGAACGGGCGATTGGATGAAGAAGAAGAGATGGATATCAGTGCAGCTTACGCATCGGCACCGCAGCCACAACATGATCTCCTCGAAATTGGAAGTCCGCCACAAGACATGGCGAAAGGGAACAGATTCAACCTTTCAAGAGAATCGAGTTCACAAGATGTTAGGAAGCCAAAAGATGCGCCCAGTGCACCTATTTCTCCCACTGATTCGCGCAATGTTTCCTGGACTTCAACGACAAAATCTACTCGACCTCAAAGCGCATTTCATTCTCGACCTAGAATGAGCTACGAAGAACCCCGTCGATATAGTCGAAACAGCGATAAAGGGCGAAGACGCTTTTCATTCTCTACACGGAGAAGTAGCAACCCTTTCTTGATGGGGGATGATGATTTGGAGGGAGACCTTGGTTATGCGGCGGCAGAGGATATGGAAGGGAATCGTAAAAAGGTTATTGTCGAGCGGCTTGAGGCGGTCAAAAGCAAGAATCCAGTGTTTACATGGTGTTAAGAGCTATTCATGACATGTGAGCATAGCGCAGGGGAACGACTTTTTATAATAGCGCTTGTGTTATTGATGGGATATGCTGCAAGGCATCCACATGTGGGCCATTATTAGTAGCCTTTGGATAGGTTCAACGTGTAATTATACAACATTTGTACAAAAGTTGAAATAGATATATGAAAAAGTGTCCTACTGAATAGTAACTACCTTATGTCTCTAGCTATCGAGGTTGAGAGGAGCCTCCTCACAAGGCGCCAGCGTTGGAAAGCACGGACCCTCTCACACGTTGACAAGTCATGCATATCATCACTACGGGATGAACCTCGAGGTACTTTAGTAGTTAGGTATCAGCGACTTCGGATAAACTACCATGTGACTACATTAACACATAGAAACGTCAAGAAGGAAAACGTTCTGCAAGTGATGTCGATTGTCTGTTTGTCGAATTTGTTACTACCCGCCACCTTGAAAACCTGTGGCGCAGCCCTCGACAGTCCATCTTACTCATGACTCCGTTCTCTTCTTACACCATCATCCGCATCGCTATTTCGTCTAGCTATCCATTTCTTGAATGCTCAAGAGTTTGGGGTGTGTAATGAGAAGTCCTTGTGCGGGGGAATAACGCTCGTTGCGCCTGAGGGTGTAACTTCAACGGAAGTTCCACTGTTCAAGATCAGCATATCAGCAAGATGAATCCCGCACAACTTCTCAACCTGAAACCCTTTGCAAAGGCCAATGGTGATTCCCTTTCTCCTAAATCCAAGTCGCCATCCCCTCACGCCTCTTCAGCCTCAATGTTTTCAACATCTCAGCAGCCTGCATTTCAACCTACCATGCAGTCAACAGTAGTAGAAGATCTTACTCCCGACACTCCTGGAGATCCATTTCCTTACTCTAATCAGTTCTTCGTCGACGATAATACTCTTTTGGACGACAATTTTCTAACAGTTGGCTCTGAAGCACGTCAAGGTATCAACCAAGCCAACGGCTATGGAGATAATGCGAACTTCCGCTCTCCCCAGTTCGACCCAAATGCTCTACTCAATCCTAGAGCTACTGCAAAGCGTCCGCAGGACACTTTCCATCAGAACGACTTGAACGATTTTACCCCAAACTTGGGTATGGGAAGCATGATAGAGCGCATGCACAATGTTTCCACTCGCGAGGAACAGCCCAAGAAGAAATTGAAAGCTAATATTGATGAATCCGACAATCGTTTTATAAAGTCAACGTTTGAGGGTCACGCTCAGAATGGTATTATTGGTGAGCATCTCAAGGAACTTCGTGAACAGGGAAGGAAGGAAAATGGAAAGTCTCATGTTGTGGACCTTACAGCAGGTAAGAAGAGATATTCGCTTGAGTAGTTGTATGACATTGGCTTAACGTATAAAGGTGATGAGACCGATGACGACGTCATTATCACATATGATCGCTCTGATCAAGAAATATGTCTTGGAAGACTCGAAAAAGCTTTCGTCCAGGCGTTTCTAATCCCAACGCCTAAATTGGGTTCTAGCTTAGGAAACCATGCGATGTGGCCTCCCCTTAAGGTTGAACTTCGTCGTCGAGTATCCACAGACTCCGTCATCACTGTAATTGATCCGGCTGGAAAACCATTCGGTAAGCTGGATGTTCGGACTTCTATGGCTTTATCACCGATGATGGATGCCGTGAAAACCAATAAGATCCGGCTTCAAGCTCGTCTTATCGCGCATAAAAAGAAACCAGGAGAATCTCCAGGCCAGTCGTGCTCAAAACTATTAGAGGTAATCATCGTAATCTATTCTCCTCGTAAGATGGCTCCTGGTATCGGAAAATTTCTCAGTCAAAAGCAATTGTGGCTTCGTGAACCCGCCAATCCAGATCGCGGCGTGGAATATATCAACCCGCAGCAAGAGCATCTTGTTATGGTTCAAAAGACAGTGACTCGCGGAGCGGCATCAAACTCCTCAGGCGGACAACTGCAAAACACATTCGTCACCCGCACTGCAGAAGAGGTCCGCTCTGACGTAATCAACATGTTCGACAGTCTTACTCCAACCGAGGACCTACCGGAGATGGAACAGGATTCTCGGGTAATAACTCCTTTACTGAAGCACCAAAAGCAAGGTCTATATTTTATGGTGGATAGGGAGAAAGATTATAGTATTGAAGAGAATGGTAGTGATAAGAACTCCTTGTGGCGCGTCAAATTCGCAGTTAACGGCCAGAGGGTGTACTACAATGTTATAACTGGTGAGTAGTGAGGATCATTTTGGATAACTGTCGTCTTACTGCGTTAGGTAACGAGTTTCGTACAAAGCCTCCTCCAGTCCTCGGTGGGATTCTTGCAGACATGATGGGTCTGGGGAAGACATTAAGCATTCTCTCACTCATCACGTCCACCATGGATGCGGCGGCCCACTGGGCGACTCTATCTCCTCAACAATTCCCTGATAGACCACCACTTCTACTTAATTCCAAAGCAACACTTCTCGTTGCGCCTGTATCCACAATGACAAATTGGGAAGAACAAATCCGGACTCATCTACAACCAAATTCGGTAAAAGCTTACATCTACCACGGATCAAACAGAAAACAAGATGTTAAAGAGTTAGCGACTTACGACATAGTCATCACAACCTACAGTACTATTGCCGCCGATTCGGATAATAAGAGATTTCGGGTGAGACCAATTGACCAGACGAACTGGTTTCGAATTGTCCTTGATGAAGGACATATGATTCGCACTCAATCATCACGTCAATCACAAACCGTTTGCGCTTTATCAGCACAGCGTAGATGGGCCGTGACAGGTACACCCGTACAGAATCGTCTTGATGATTTAGGGGCTTTGATCAAGTTCTTACGCATCAAGCCCTTCGATGAAAAAGGAGCCTTCCAACAATTTATTATGGCACCCTTTAAGAATGCTGATCCAGAAATCCTCCCCAAGCTGCGGCTACTGGTGGATAGTATTACAATCCGCCGATTGAAGGATAGGATCGATCTTCCACCGCGTCATGACATAATCATCAAACTGGAGTTCTCCGAAGAGGAACGATTGCTCTATGAATGGTTTGCTAGAGATTCAGCGCAAAAAGTACGTGCCGTTACCCAACAGCGCAAAGATCAAAAGAGCTTGGGTGGAAAGACGTATGTCCACATCTTGCGAGCTATTCTTCGACTTCGCCTTCTGTGCGCACATGGGCAAGAGCTTCTGAGTGATGAGGATATGAAAATGACAGAAGGACTCAGTGCTAGCAGTGCGATCGATTTAGGTGATGACGAGGATGAAGAGAAACCAGCTTTGACGCCCAAGCAAGCTTATGACATGCTTCATCTACTGAAAGAGAGTGAGAATGATGAGTGCAGCATGTGCCGCACAAGGCTATTTCAGAAGGAGACGGACGACATTCCAGAGCCAAGGAGCGATAATATTATCGGCCATATGACGCCTTGTTATCAAATCGTATGCCCATCATGTATAGAGGACTTCTTGGCCATGATGTCGGTACGAGCCAGCCCGGATAATTACATGACATGTCCTCTTTGCGAGCAGTACGTCAAATGCTCATTATTCGAGCTCACCTTTGATAAGTTGGAGGAAGAGGAAGCTACACGCAACCGTATCCGCGATAACCCGAAACTTGCTCGACAACTTAATCGTTATAGTGGACCTCATACGAAGACAAAGGCTTTGCTTAACTCATTGCTCACTGACCAGCAATGGAGTCTGAACCATCCCGAAGAACCTCCTATTAAGAGTGTCGTCTTCTCTGGCTGGACCACTCATTTAGACCTCGTTGCTTTGGCGCTTGAGGATAATCATTTGAAGTACACTAGGCTCGATGGGCGCATGTCTCGCCAGGCTAGGTCTGAATCTATGAAGGTTTTCCGAGAAGACCCTGCTATCTGTATCATCCTGATCTCGATTTCAGCAGGTGGTTTAGGTCTTAATCTCACAACAGCCAACAAGGCGTATGTTATGGAACCACAATTCAATCCCGCCGCGGAAGCTCAAGCTGTCGATCGGGTTCACAGGTTGGGTCAAAAGCGCGAGGTCTATGTCACAAGGTTCATTATGGATCGTAGTTTTGAGGAAAAGATGTTGGAACTTCAAAAGAAGAAACGCGATCTTGCTGATCTCAGCATGAATCGCAATGTCAAACTGGATAAGGAGGAAGCGGCGAGGCAGAAAATGGAGGAGTTGAAGAGTCTCTTTAGATGAGTTTTTCGGAGCGGGAACGGGACGGTTAAAACCATGATTATACCCTAGATGGTTGCATTGGGATGTACAACAGGTTTTCACGAGGTTATGGTTTCTTTTACCCGACGGATTTGCACCTATTTCTCCTCCGTATTGGGCTCTTCTATCTCTCCTAATGCTTACTATGGACATTTCTCTCAGGTGCATGGAAGCGAACAATGAGCATTCATACGGAGAATTGGCCCTTGTAGGCAATATTCATTGAGCGATCAAATCATACTTAGCTAGGCAAAAAGCATCAATTCATAATGAACATTCGATCTTGTACAGTGATCTACGTGATTGATATCTTGGCGTTGGGATGCGGGTTGACGTTAAGAGTGCGCGAACCACTTTACGCGACTGCAACACGTCCTAAGTTTGTTCATCTCTAAATAGTCATGGGTCGATATGGCAACAATAAAGCCCATTGAGGGTCGCTCTGTATGATAATAATTCTAGCCTGAGTAAATTGGTTATGAAAATACTAATCACTTTGTAGGTGCATCAAATACAATCTGGACAGGTCATCGTCGACTTATGCTCTGTGGTGAAAGAACTTGTAGAGAACAGCCTAGATGCTAGAGCCACATCTATAGGTAAGTTATATTAGAGTCCTCACGTCCTGCAGTTTCCTTAATCATGTCATCTCAGATGTCCGCTTTAAAAATTATGGGCTGGACTCGATCGAGGTCCAAGATAATGGTGCAGGTATCGCATCTGAAGATTTCGAGACGATAGGTACGTGTTCACATTTTCTCTATATTGCAACTTCTCTGACTCAAAATTGCGCAGCTCTAAAGCACTATACGTCTAAGCTCTCCAACTACGCCGACCTCTCGACCCTCCAAACCTTCGGTTTCCGCGGTGAAGCTCTCTCCTCCCTCTGTGCTCTATCCAAATTCCATATTATTACCGCTCGTGCGAGTGATGGGCCGAAAGGCACACGTCTAGAGTTTGAACCATCAGGGAAGCTTAAAGAAACATCCGTTGTTGCGAGTCAGAAGGGTACGATTGTCGCTGTGGAAAACCTGTTCTATAACCTACCCGTAAGGAGGAGAGAACTGGAGAAGAATATTAAGAGGGAATATGGGAAAGTACTGAATTTATTGCATGCGTATGCATGTATTAGTACTGGTGTACGTGTTGCTGTGAGCCAACAGATATCCAAAGGGAAAAAGGTCGTGGTCTTTTCGACTAAGGCGAATACTACCACCAAGGAGAATATATCCCAGGTATATGGCGCCAAGACAGTTTTGGCACTTGTTCCACTAGACCTGAAGCTCGAAATGAATCCCTTAGGTGGAGCAGCCTCATCGAGTGTGAAGGCGAACATACCTGACGATACATCACGAGAAGTTCATATCTCTGGCCATATATCACGACCCGTCGTTGGCGAAGGACGGTCTACTCCCGACCGCCAAATGTTCTTCGTCAACTCGCGCCCCTGCGCTCTTCCGCAGGTTACGAAAGCTTTCAATGAGGTCTATAAATCTTACAATGTCACACAGTCTGCATTTATATTCGCGAATTTGGTCATGGACACGAATGCTTATGATGTAAACGTTTCACCGGATAAGAGAACTATATTGTTACACGACCAGTCTATGCTACTTGAGAAGCTGAAGGAATGTCTTGTTGACTTGTTTGAGAATCACGATCAGAGTGTCCCACAGAGTCAGTTTGCTCCAAGAAAGTTGCCGGGATACAAACCTTTGAGTACTAGTAGAGAGACTTCGAAGGGAGACGAAGAGAACGCGACTAGAGAGACTATTCCAACAAGTACGGAAGATGGCGGTCAAGAAGGGAACGAGACCCAGACCTCAACTGTCGACTCTACTGGCGATGCTACCACTCAGGAAGATGGGGCTCCGATCAGTTTCATTAAAACCTTCGTCGAACGTAACGCTGATTCGCGGAGAGAAAAGCCTCAAATGCCTACAAGACCTGCAACGAATGTGAATTGCGTCTCAAAAAGTAAGCAAAATCTTATTAGGTCTCTTGAACGGGCACAGAGGGAACCTTCAGCAGAATCAGATCAACAAGAAGATAATGAGAAAGCCAGTGAGGATAAGGACGAAATGATTATAGATGACGAGATGATACCCACACAAGAAGTACATGTACCCCGAATAGTGGAGGATTTTAATGCCAGGATAGCAAGCCCAAAGACAATAGCAAACCCCCAGAAAGACACATCTCCCCATCCACCCCTGTTTACACACACTTCGGAAACACCTATACCCGTTATAAGCACGCCGCAAAAGATGCCGTCCTCACAGAACACTATTCAAAATGCTTTCGACCGTATGAGGATGAAAAGGACGCCTCAACAGACTGCTACAATTACCGTTGGGGACAGGACAAGTATAGTGACTATTGGTAGTTCGACAAACAAGCGGAGAAGGATTCATGAGCCCCAGTTTTTCACTGGAGATGAAGGTCCATCATCATCCCTTTTTAGCCGAAAAAAGAAGAGTTTTGCGGCGCCTGGTACAGAAATAGAAGTATCCGACGTCGAGGAAGAAATTAATGATGTACTTGAGGAAGACGGTGATTCAGGGGAAGAGGTTAAGGGGTCTGTAGCGGATGTAACAACATTGGATCATGCCGCCTCTCCTCGGAGCGATAACGATGCAAAGCTTTATGCGGAGAGAAGTGAGGAGGAATCGGAGAAAGAGGATGAACAAAGTTCATCAGACAAGAGACCTGTTGATGCAGATGTGGGAGACACTGATGATGAGTATATTGATGAAGAGGAAAAGAAGGCAAGAGAAGATGCTCGGGTAACAGATATGATTGCAAAAGCTGAAGAAGCCGCTGCAAGACCGTCATCAGACAATCTTAAGCGTGCTACGAATGTGTTCAAGAGTGGAAATACTCGGAAGCACTCGACTTTGAAGCTCGTACAGCAACTGGATACAACCGTCACCAAGATTGAAGCGGGGCTTATATCGCTGAACCAAGCGATTCATGATTGCATGCGGAGTAGTAACAACGACAAGAAGGCGACTGAAGTATCCACGGCGGATACGTCACCTGAGGAACGGCTCTCACTTACAGTATCGAAGTCTGATTTTGGACGGATGAGCATTATTGGCCAGTTCAATCTCGGTTTCATTCTCACTGTACGTCCTGCTTCAACATCATCACCTCCAGCAAACGACTCGTTGGGTAAGCGTACACTATTACGAACTCCAACCGTTCGGTCTGTGGATGATGAGCTATTCATTATCGACCAACACGCGTCCGACGAAAAGTACAACTTCGAGCGTCTACGACGGGAAACTATTCTACAGCCTCAGCGTTTAGTCAGGCCCCTCCAACTCGAACTGACCGCAGTTGAGGAAGAAGTCATCATCAATAACCCAGCCGCAATAGCAGCAAACGGATTTCAAGTCGAGATTGACGAGAGTGGTGAGAGGCCTGTAGGAAGATGTTGCAGGCTCCTAGGCCTACCGATGAGTCGAGAAGTCACATTCACAACCGAAGACCTGGAAGAGCTCATAGCACTCCTGTCCGAAAGCGGCACTTCCTCCTCCTCAGCGCTTTTGTCCCCTGGAATCGTTTCCGCGAGCACGTTGCTCTCCCTGAACCATCTAAACCAGCACATTCCCCGTCCCTCGAAAGTGAGACGTCTACTCGCGATGCGGGCGTGTAGAGGTAGCATCATGATTGGAAAGACTTTGACGGAGAAGCAGATGAGGACTGTGGTAAGGAATTTGGGAGACTTGGAGAAACCTTGGAATTGTCCGCATGGGAGGCCAACCATGAGGCATTTGACGGCTCTGGGGACGTGGGAGGGATGGGGGGAGGGGGATGGGTTGGTGGGTATGGAGAGGGACGGAGGGAAGGTGAATTGGAGGGAGTATGTTGAGGGAAGGTGAATCTATGTTTGTGGGTTAGGAATGGATTGGAAGGTATCTATACATCTCATCGTATTGTTATTACTAATATACACAGCTCAGAGGCTGCTATAGGGAATATCCAACCCCTATTAGGTGATGCGGGATGATTCCGCTCCCACAAATCTAGCTATTCTACTATTTTGTCAACATATGATTCATGACATATATCAACGCGTGGTCGCATATCAACTTCCAGCCAATACTGACTCTATTGAGATTCGTTTTGAGTGATCGCCCAGAAATGAGCTGTCCGTTCTAAGGTTATTGAATTCCTGAAATCATGGCAACAAAGCAATCTATATCTTCCATCATCAACCGTCCTCTTCCTAACGGGGTTACATACAACCTCACTGAGCCCTCTCAAACAACCATTACCCTTCCACCGGGTTCAACATGGACTAGTGGTCTACATTGGCATGAGACCCATACCGAGTACCTTCGTGTCGTGAAAGGCTCCATCAGAGTTACGCTTGATGGGAAGGTCACTATAATCACAGCCTCTCCTTCATCATCCACAAAGGAGTTGACCGTGAGGGTTGATAGAGGAGTCAGACATGAGTGGGGACGAGCCGACTCTACCACCTGGCTGGTACAGGGAAGGGACAATGACGTAAGAGGTGACGAAGAGGCTATCGTGGTCGAAAGTACCGATCCCAATGACGGCGAAAAGTCTATATTCTTTTACAACGTGAACGGCGTCATCCTAGATGCTCAAAAGCGCAGTGAAGGTTTAGCCGCGAGACGACATAATCACAGTTTCGTTCTTCCCAAGGGACTGCGGTTCTATGTTGAAAGCGTGGTCTTCGATCTCTGGGTCACAGTCCAACTCTTCACCATCTTCCATACGCTCGATAATTGGCCGGTGCTGGTGGACCTGAATTCGCGACGATCGAGAACGGTGCAGTCATCGTGCTGGAAATCGAGGTCATTAATATTGCTCCACGCCATCGAATGGGGGGTCACGCATGCCGTCTTGTCTGCGGCGACGCTCATCGGCAGACTGGTTGGCATCGACGCGGTAAGGGAGGAATACACACCCCCTGGGCTACGAAGCAGTTGGAAGGATTCAGGGCGTAAGAGGTGGCAGAAGGACCTGTGATCGAGAACTGTCGAACGCGTGTTCCATATTAGTGTTTTTTTTTTTTCTTTTTTCTTTTTTTTTTTTTTGGGTTAATGAGGCGGCAGAATGCGGCGGCGGTTTGTGAGGACGCGGCATCGGATTTCTTTTGTGTTATCGGTGGTTGTTTGGGATGGAGTTGGGATAGGTTCATATACTGTACTTAAGCCCCCCTCGGACAACTTGATGGATTGCAGGTTCAAGAATTGAAGAGATTTTCTGCTAGATACAAGGGAAAGTGGGAAAGGGAGATGACAAGTTGCGATGGCGTGCATGCATTGAAGAAATTAGGTTTTTTTTTTTTCTCCTTGTCTGTATGTACCGGTCTGCACCCCAAAGACGGGGAGAGTGCAGAGGTTCATGTATTCTCCTTGTCCCGTTTGCAGCTTTACAGCGGGATATTGCATATACTCCACTTTCTATCTCCCTGAATCATTCTCGCGATATACTAAGGTGGCTCTACTACTGATATCGAGATAGCAGTTCGCAGTTCTGCAGTAGCGAGAGGAGTTTCTAGAACATGAGTTCTGAATTCCCGGTTTTTGAGGTTCAAGACAAGTCAAGATAGCTTCCCCGATCATGAAGGTATGATTGGCGTATACTAGCATGTAGTTCTAGTCGAGGGGCGTCAAGGGGAAGATGCAGCAAGACAGCTTGAACCTCTCTGCAGCTTTCAACAGGTTCCCAAAGCTCAACGAGAGAAACAACGACGGCTCTGCGGCATCTTCGCATCCACGGATTGAATTGAATCTGTACATCTACCTTTCAGCAACATAGGAAAGCAGATCAATTGGATTGAGCGAACGATGACCGATAATAGTTGAAGGTACATGAAGTGAGCAGTGTGAAATGGATTCTAACAATATCATCATCCATCAAGGGCCTTGAAGCAGCTTGGTCCCGAAACGGTTCCACACATGAAGCCAGCAGCTCCTTCCACTCCCACCATTCCTCCTACCTTTTCCCTCTCTCCTCCCCCAAGCGAAATTCATTCCGCTGTAGGCGCTACAAGGCTGGAAGTACGGAGTACATCTCTCAAAAACGACGATCAGTCGAATAATCGAGGGAATGCCGTATGCAATTGCCCTAACTTACTCCTCAATCTACTTGTAAGGGTCCATAACGTTGTCTGCAAATCGACACAAACAAAGGGCGTCATGCAAAGCTTGTGAATTGTTTGAAAGATTCCCTCTTGAATCCTCATACTGCCTCCTTCATCAATTAAGGTTAGTATACTACCTACCTACCATACTAAGAAACCGCCCCCGACGGCTCGTTCCTTCTTGCTCTTGATCGCTTTTCTTGCTACTTTATCAACAGACTAGAGACTTCCGTGTATAGTTAGAGTTTGAACTCCTACCTCGCTCCTTCCTAATCACGCCATTTGTAACTAGTCGTATATGGAATTGCCAACCTCAAACCGACACTGTTGCGAATTATTACGCGTCTTGTAAGCGAATCAGAGAGTCAGATGGGGAGTTGATGGAGTTGATTTCTTAATTCTCAAATCACACCTACGCATTCACCGGGTTGATGGTTAGTTCGGCCTTAAGTGCAGCCTTAAGGTGATCCTTTTAGCTGGGCGCGCCTTCACCGCAACTTCATCTGCTTTCATTGGTTCACCTCACAGCCGCTCCACAGCTTCTCTAAACCTTCTAGAGATTCCACCCCACGTCCAATAATGGACCTCTTTCAAATTGCTTAAGGTAGTAGTCGCTTCACAGCTGAACGTTATTGTGATGGACGAAAGAAGTCACAGAAGTCGCAGAAGTCGCAGAAGTCACAGAAGTCACAGAAGTCACAGAACGTCTCAAGGGAAAAGAAAACCGTTAGTCTCAATAGGAGATAGTTGATAGTCGGTCCCTGCATTATTCCATCACACTCCGGCCCACTCCTTCGAGTCTGCATTTCCCAAGATACTTCCCAGCATCATCCCCATCAAACGAGTTCTCCTCGTGAATTTTTATTAGTCTTGTACCCTTTCGAAGGATTCTTAGAAAACTAATATTGACGAGCTTTTAAGCATGTCAGGATCCATAGCTTCCTAGGGATTTGCAACCGTCCGTCACTCCATCTCCCAATATTTCCCTTATTCCCACACAACGAACCTCTCTCGCTCTTCCCCGTTCCGCCAACCCGCCCTAGGTCTCACCGAAGGAACCCCTTCACGCCTTGTAAAATTTCCCCACTTCAAGCATTGACCCTATCCGTCTGGTGTCGTGCATAATATAGTTGCTACCGTATGTACATGCGTCCGTGACGGGCCGAGGATTTTGCTGTCGGTCTCTGGCGTTGGGAACTTGAGGATGTACCTGCCTCCTTCCAACTACCTGTCTCTCCCTCTCCCTTGCCCAACAACTAACACTAACCACCCCTACTGGAAACCTAATTACGAAACCACACTTTCTTTTCCCGGCCCCGGGATTCCTTCCGTCTCCTGCCGGTATTTTAAACCCCCCCCCCTTCCGTCCCCCAAACCCATCTAAAGGATTACCCCTTCTTTCCTCGCCCTTTCCCCCCTCCCTCTTTCCCGACGTGCATTTCTTTACAGATCGTTCGTGTAACACCTACTTCCACTTCCGCACAAGCGGGCTTTCCGTCGCGCCTAGCTTAAGGGACCAGCAGTGAGATTTGGGTGTTTTCTCGGGCAATATAACTTTGTGGAAAGAGTAGATCCGCTACCTACTTTTACCTTACTGTCCGCATCTTAGGTTGCTGGGCTGCTCCAACTACCCATTCAAGAATACAGTCTCCACAACGTCTTTTTTTCTCCTACCATGTCTATGTCCGCAGGGCAAGGCAACCGTGGTGGATCATGTACTGGGCTGTATGTATGTACTTTAGGTTGGACCCTTTTGCAAAAGACTTCAGGACGAGGACCCTTAGCAAGTTCCTCTCTCCCGTATTCCCAGACAGAACCCTCATCAAACCCCCCTTCTCCATTATACGCTCTAACCCACCGGCTCCCCTTCAACACGACACAAAACATCTCAATATCCATCAAACCCAAACCCAAACCCAAACCCAAGCGAAAGGGACCAAACCGGTCTCACCGCCCATACCCGTACATCTAGGCGTAAGTAAGCCAGCAAGGGCATCATCCACACCCGAACCCGCCTCCCTACCTAAGCAGACGTGAACGGACCAATCCAATCCAATCACCTCCCTTTCCCCATCCACCCTTTGACGAATCCACACTGCAACGAACTCACGGACCCACACCCGCACCGCGAAAAACGTGGCCCACCTGCATGTTCCCGGCGTTTAGTGTAGTGTAAACTCCCGCTCCACCACAAGATTTTGGCTTTGTATCTTATCTCTATCGTGAGATTTGGGGGGCGAAAGGTTGGACACGACTGAGGCTTGCTTGCTTGCTGGCCGTCATGGCAGGCAGTATAGACCTTTCCATCTTCCATCTATCTATCTATCAATTTATCTATCTATCTATCTATCTATCTATCCGTCTCTATACGGTACGTATGTAGTTATCTAGCTAGTTACATAGACACGTAGATAAGTATGTAAGTAAGTATGCTACAAACGGCCCACCCACCGACTCACCCATACAGCACAATACCCTACCCTACCCCGTCACACCTCAATGATATAAATGGAGGGTCGCACGACAGTAGTAGTTTCCCCCCCCCCCCCCCCCGGGCTAGAGCGCTCATATGTTTGGTCGATCTTTCAAGAAGCGGTGAGAGGGACGGGCGGGAGGTGGGTATGCGAGATTGGCTACGTAAGGTAGTGTGGTTGATCGTAGATGGGGTAGGTAAGGCTGAGGGCTTAAGAGAGGTTTCTTTTCTTCTTTTTTTGGGGAAGGGGAAGGAGGGGGGGAGGGAGAGGGGGGGATGTTGGTGCGGTTAACTACCTTTTGGAGGAGAGGAAAGGATGGAGGGGTAGGGTTCTGCCGAGGTAGTGTGGAGGATTGAGGGGGCTGCTGGGTTTGGGTTCGGTGGTCGATTATCTTGATTGCCTTATGTTGATGGTGGGTGCGGAGGTTGATAACCAGATTGAGAGTGTCAGTTAGGGCTGAGCCGCTACGACTGGCCTTTGAAGGAGGAGAATGACGCTTCGACGAGAATCTGAGTATGCCCGCTTATCGTTGCTGTGGAGAAGCTTCTTTATCGCGTGCGGCATGCTCGATACTGACATTGTGCAATAAGGCTGAGCTTCTACTAACTCTGGCTGTGCACGCGAAAGAGGGAACGGGTAAAGACAACGGGACACCCAGTTCCAATGAACGGAAAGAAGGGCAAAGTGTGTAACCTATTACCTCTCCCTCCCCCGTCCGATCGTCGAGCGCGGAGGAGTGTAGGGAGGGCTGACATAGCAACCACCACCACCAACGGCGGAAAGAGCAATACCTACATACGGTTACGGTCGTGTAGGATATAGAGGTGCAGACTTATAAGGAAGTGGAGACTTAACAGGAAGTGGGGATTTCGAGAGAAGTGGAGGTATTTTGGGGTTAGGTCGATGTAAGGCCAGAGATGCGCGGCGCTTCGTATACTTTTAAGGTACTGTAGGTAAAGTAGGCAAGGTAGGTATGACTAGACTCGATGAGATAGCTTATTCTGCTTAGGAATAGAGACGGCTGCTCTTCCGCGCGATTCCGATGGCTATAGGGCGAAAATTGGAATTGTATGAGTTTCTGAGCTGATTTTCTCCAGTTCCAAGTCAATCCAATCCGTTCCGTTCCGTTCTGGCGTGTTGTGGAGTACCCTATAGAGTCCTTGGATGCTTACACGCTCTGCACTATCAATCTCGCATCTCGTACTTTGTCATCGTGCCATCCTCTACCCAGTAAACAAGTTCCTCCCCTCCACTCGCCCCTTCCGCACCTCCTAGGTCTAGTGAGCATCTCCACCAACCCTCACTTACAGACCTCTAACAAGTAATCTCACCAAGAATCCAAACCACGCACTAATCATCAGCTTTTTAGACCCACCCAAAGGACTAGAGCGGTCTATCATAGCAAGGGTTAGAAGTGTAGGGCTGAATGACGGGATGAGCGATCAAGTGCTAGTAGGGAAAGAGGTGAGCTCGGATGTGATAGGTAGGTGTTGGAAAGGTAGCGTACTAGGCATTTGGCGGAAGAACGCGGATAGGAATGGGAGGCTTTGACGTTTTCATTTGAGGGTTGCGGGAGGGATGGGGAGTTAGGCCGTGTTGATCATGTTGCTTGATGTGATGATGAGAATCACGGTTGGAATGGTAGATACAATTTTAGGGACTATTGAGTTCAATGGTTCGGGGAGTTGGTCTAGCATAAGAATTGAACTTGATTCGGTGATAGTAGGTAGAGGGACAGGAAAGCACCCAGACGACTGGCGAGGTGGTCTATCTCTCGAACGATCAGACCGAGGGGGTGATCTACTATGATAATGAAAGGATGGTAAGGACGTCTACTGTGTGAAGAGGAAAGTAGACGAGACGATGATTGAGGTTGATAACGATCTGTTACTATCTTCTGTTGACTCATAACTCTTAAATGAATGTGATTATTACCGCCAGGGTTGTTGTCTTCGAGATTACCGTTAACATTGGACTAGGTGTACGGAAAAAGTTGAAGTACTAGGTAGCCCAGAGTGAATAACATCATGTCTATCTCTTGAAACTGAATACTTACGCTGGGACCCCTGACCGAATACTTTGTTAAGAATGGAGTACGCCCTCTTCTCGCTATTATTGAAGGGGGTAGGAGTACAGTAAACGGAGTGAATGATTATGTAGTGACGGAAGCATGAAAATAGACGATCTGGGTGGAAAGTTTAGATAATATAGAGTGTGTCTAGTGGAATCGGAAGGCGTTGTTCAGGTCGACATTGCATTTTTACTCTCAGTGTTCTTTCCTGACAACTTCCTACTTTACCCTTAGGGTCATCCATACGAAAGAACCGCATCATTATATAGACATAAAACTGGGATAACTTGCTCATTGTGTTCTTGATTGTCCACGTATTTCCATTGCTCTTTTACACAATATCAATCTCGCTTGTTTCAAGTACTGCTCAAATACCTTTCGCCGCCTCACAACTCTTCTTCTAAGGAATCCATTTGGGACTTACGCGGTGCATTAGCCCTTTCCAATGAGCCCGGCAAACTGAGAATCGACATCACTCGCATCTACTTCTAATCTTCTTTCGTGGCTCCACGTTCTCGCCAGAACGGCCAGCCATCATCCGAATATGCGCAAGGGCCCGGCGACAAGATGTTCCAAATGCATTAGATAGGGTAGAGTCGACCCCGGCTCATCGAATGTAGTGGACTCATCCGGGCTTGATGTATCATCGTCTAACATCACCGCTTTGGTCGACCTCTTCATGCGATTCAGCAACGCATCTGGATCCTATAGCGTCGCTGGTTGAGGTTGGGATGGATATAACTGCGCTCGACACTTCTTCCTAAGGATCATGAACCCGCGATACGCCGATATTCACTGATTAGAAACCGATCTTAGAGGTAGCAACCCCGCCGATTGAATCCATCTATCTATCTGTAAGTATTATATACCTTTACGTCTTCCTTCTAGTAACATACGGGAAAGATATACACGATTCCACCGTTTGTGTTATCTCAATTATCTTTCTCTAAACTCCCTATCAACGGTTTGTTTACCACAACAAACCTTTTAGCGAATCAGAATAGACGGACCTTTAGCGATAAACATCTCGTGAAGTTTCGATGGTGAGGAACCGTATAGTAGGACTCTGGTTGGCGTTCTCTTTGACGTGCTGACAAACTCCAAGGGGTTTCTTGGTCTACCGTACTGTACAAATATACACCTCAGCTCATTCAGTTCACAAACATCCAGCTAAAAACCCCCCCTAACTCGTGTATGCTTCCGAAGATACCTTACAGTTTCACCCTGCGCACGAAAACCAGCGTACGGAAGGCTCGGATTGCAAGGCCCCGATATGAGGTTGTACAAAAAGTTGGCTTCTCAGTAGGGGCTCACTTCCAGCCCCAAACACGCGTTCTCCACCATCTGGCTGCTTTTCCTGTTCCTGTCACTGCAGCACAGACAGGGTACACGACATTAAAACTAAGAATTTCCCAAGGACGCCCCGTCAGCAAAGTCGTGACCTGATATTTGGAAAACATCATAGCTCCAACATTGCAGTTCCCTGAGAAGTGGGTCGAACGAAGAACATCTCACACCGCACGAACCCACCCCAATATAGTCGAATAGGGAACAAGTTGGGGAAATAATCCCGAAGCGGTAAGTCCAACCTAAAAGACCTCAAAGTGGTCGTTGCTGCCTCACCTCATTTTCACCCTTCACATTCCACCTTAAAACATCCACCTACACATCACGCAAAAAAAAAAAAGATCCGAATCAAACAGGGAAATCGAAAGGATTCAGCTCGATATTATCGTGGCGTTTTTTTGTTTTGTTTTTTTTGGAAAAACCGCTGCCGCAGATCTGATGCCGCCGACGTCGTGGGTTCGTTGCACAACGCTCGCAAAACGAGGCCGAGGGATGCTGGACTTGCTTAAGAGAGCGTCTGCATGCGAATGCGTGGAGAGCTGAAGCGCTCGCGCATAACGTCGCACGATGTCAACCCTGGAGACAGGATAGCATGCGATGTAGTGAAGTTAGGTGGCACGATGCGTGGCGTCAGGGTTCCAGAACAGGCGCAGAGAAAGGGCTTGCGTTTGGAATGGAAGGTTAGCGGAAGTATCGAATTGGGACGTGTAAACCTAGGAGGATAGCGAGAAAGATATGAGGAGAGGGAGAGCTGAGAGCTGGGTGTGCATACGAGGGGTATGGTATCGATGAACTGCATGGGGGAGGCATCATGAAGTGTGAAGCGGTGTGAAGCAAGAACAAGGGGATAGATAAGGTACGGTAGGTCAAGCAAGAGCTGTACGTTCAGTCAACCGTTTTCATTGAGAGCGTTATGTGTATCTTCAGCATGATGCAAAAGCTGTTGGAGGGGTAGAATACCACCTTCCCTTTACGATGACGTGCCAGATGAAAAATATGGATGGGGAAAAAGAAGGGAATCCAGGGGATGAGAAGGAGCGTGAAGGACAGATCATGCTTTGCTGCAACTCATTACTTCTCTCTTTTCTGGTTTAAAGGGTACGAGAAAGGCGTGATGCGTATGTATATATGTAGACAAAATAACAGCTCCCTATATGTATATAGAGAACATATCCAAGTAAGTAGCAATCTATAGTATATAATAGATACCCTATAATAGATTCTACCTCATAAAAGACATCCCTCCCTAGTTCCTCATATCTAAGCTATTATACTTGAGATACATCACACAGACTCATAACGCACTTCACATCACCATGATCCTCTCTATCCCTGGCTTTCACTTCATCTCCTCTATCCGTTCACAGTAATCACATATCCTTTCTCCTGGTCGTGAGCCCCTACTCTCAGTTATGTAGTATCTCGTATTTACCCGGTAAGAACGGCTCACCCCGGCTTTACATAAACCGTAATGTTCTCTACAGCGCCTAATCGCAGTCATGGAGACATGAGACAACGCTTCCTGAACCCAAAAGCAGCGTAATGGTGAGTCTGGAAAGGAAGACGTGCATCACTCATCGTCCACCCACCTTAAAACTCCATAATCTCTTTGCGTAGGTCGGAGACTTTTCTCTGAAAAGCGCCTCGAACTGAATAGTCGGGTGGAATTTGAACTAGATATGTGCGCGAGATCGAGACACCAATTAAGGCTGCTTGAGTTCTGAAGACGAGAATTATGAGGATGCTGCATCGGACGCTCGGAAGGTTCGAATACGTTGGAAAGTGGAAGAGGAAGATGGCTACGGTGTTAGGGGTATTTGAGACCGGTAGGATTGCTGTAGGAAAAGGATGACACTCAGGTTGTTTGGAAAAGGGTACTACAAAATCAAGGTTGAACTGGATTGGAGGTGTGAAAATTATGAAATATGTACTTTGAATGCAAGGCGTACTTGACCTTTTCCTCTAATGAGAGTTCAGGTTTACGGCAGAGAAAAATCAAGACGTACCTCACCCTCTGTGACTTCACAAACACAGACACCCTCCCCCAATCTAGCAATAAACCCCCCCTTTATATTCCATACCGACGAGCTCTTCTTCCGTTCCGCCTTGGTGCAGTTGGTGTAGGTTGGATTCGACATCTCCTTTGTCGGCTATCCTATCCAAAAATTTCCTTACAGTCTTAAGTTCGAATCCAGGCAACACGAACTTCACTGGGGTGGAACACAATTTTCTTTTCAAAATTAATTTCCCCCCTTAATTCTTTTTCTTTTGCCTTGTGTGTCTTTTTATAAATCCTTTTTTGGGTTTTATTGGATGCGTATGAGGAAGGATATTATGGAGGGCCCGTTTCCCCTTTTTTTGCTAGGGGATGGTGGCAAAGTACTCTAATAGTTTATGAGGATATAAGGGTAAACCTAAATCTTAGTATCACTTGAACAATTACGGAAAGGGAAGTCGTAGATTTACCAAATAGGTATAAAGAGCAGACTAAGCAAAGTAAGGGGATTTTGATAACGCGTCTTATAAATTAGAACTACGGAGATGTTTCTACAGGATCTTATAAATTAGAAATACAGAGATGTTCCTACTAAGCAGGATAGTCACAAGGTGCTTGATCAAATGTCTTTCTTGTATATTCGAATAGCGAGTAGTCAAAATAGAGTTTTAGAAGGGTTCAAAGGGTGTAGGTACATTGCGGGTCCAGCATAGCCCTACCCGCTCACACTAGGGCTTCATTCATCTTGAGATGTGAGTACGAGTTAAACAGTTATCGTTTGCACAAACATTATAATCCGTGCCTCACCTTCCAGAACGCCAAGTTAACCTTCCAAACGGTGCCGCAATTCAGAAGGTCATTCCGACAATATGGAGCGGGATATTGTGTTGCTTTCCTGCATAGTTTGTAAAGGGGTCATTATGTAATAACCGCCGAAGGGACTAGAGAAAAGGGTTCTAAATGTTGATTCTACTGTTTAGGAGACATCGCGGTGGGTAGTGAGGTTCGTGTATGCACTATTCCTCGGATCAAAGTCAAATGCTTCCGGCCATATACTCCTAGCGTACAGCGTTTGGGAACGTAGATCCGTAATTCCAGCGACGAGACCCACATCAGATCTGATAAATCCATATACTTACCCCAGAGAAAAACGAGTCTATCTGCGGTGAACGAAACTCTATTGCCGTGCCACAAATTCCCAATATCATCGCTGATATAGGTTGGTGAGCTGGTTCGTTGATGCGGGGTACATCTGTGCCAACTCAAGACTAATCTCTCACCGACTGACTGCGTAACACGAACATTTTTCATATGCCAAGGGCGAGACTGCATCATGACATACCAGATCTAGAACTGTCTGCTCCTCTGGCGGGTATCACATGAGTTTGTATCAGGGACCTTATCGCGCACCCTGAGAGTGCATCTTGCCAGCGCCGCAATATTGGACGCAAGATTGGTGTTCCTTGAGAGACCTGAGGGTCGCGAGTGACAGCACATGATAGTTTACTGTGGGGCACAGCGAGATAGGAAAGCTGCTGGTCGACGTTTCTGGAGAAACAGACGCAGGGTGCATAGTAGCGTTCGATATTTATGATGTTTTCAGGAGATAGCCAAAGCCTGAAGGATTCGATATCGTTAACTAAACATTTGGGAAATCGAATCAAAGTCCCATCCTGAAGCTCTTTCCTTGAATATGGTTATTTGGTGTTGTTTGGCGGCTTCCACTTGGGATTGATATATTGGTGCAAAGCGTGAAGGTGGCGTGCTTATGCTCAGATGCAGCATGGATGGGGTTTTCACTAGAGGCACAGGTATTATAACCATCTGGTCGAGGAAGAAAAGCCTATATTTGTTCATAAAATCCTGTATCCAGTGTATTTCGGAGTTTGACCATTCTGAGTAAGAGAGACGAGAAGTAAACGAGAATGCATGTTCGACTCCAAACTTGAAAAAAAAAAATAGGACCGACTCAACCTTAGCGATGTGAAATAAGACGGTTGAACTAAAATGCTGACGGGGACGGAAGAGTAAAGTTATATGGAGGATCAACATTTGATGACTGGAATATAGATTTTTGTAGGAATCCTTAACCTTTTCTCGTTAGGGAAGGCCCTGAAGTAACTAAAGGTGTTCCGAGATCTTAAAGATGATCTTTCTGCTCGTCGTGCCTATCACCGCTCTATTAGAGTCCACGTTGTGGTGGATTTAAGGTTGTTAAGATATGGAAAGGAAGTGCCCTCTCCCGCCCCTGAGGACGTCAGATTTGAGATGACCCTGATTCGTACCTCGTTCTAGCGTACCCTCAATTTGGCCGGAATATGTGTTTTCTAGAATACAAAGAGTTCCGTTGTTGATCATCAGATAAATAGAAAAAGTTACTTCTCATCTCTTCAGTCACAGGGAAGAGACAGGAGATTGACGCAGGAAAGATTCAGGGTCCAGGAGCATCTTGCTCGAACCGGTATGTCGTCATCTATCTCAGAAAGATCTACCCACACATCTCTACTCTCCGGACTGAGAGATAATCAGTAGTAGAAGATTAGTAAAGTCTATTTCACGTTCAGCTTGTAGATCAGTGTATTCCTTCCGGATGCACCAGGGCGGGAGGGAAAGAGAGTGCATACGCGCTGCGGCAGATCATGGCATGATAGGCACATGCCTAAACACCAGAATATTTTTGCCTGCCGCTGCGCTGTAACATGTCGGGTCCTCGAATGCGATGAATTCGAGAGTTTGAGCCAAACAACTCACAGCCTTAATCCCAACATCGAAACGCAATGCAGAAGGTAAAGCAAAACAAGCAGAGCCACAACATGTAGTCTATCGGGAGGTTAATGTCTAACGTTCTACACTCACAGCAACTGGTGAGGGTCGTTATCAGGCACCTCCACCGCCAAAAGGGTCTACCGACCGCCCCCAAAGCCTCTCCCATTTGCGGTCCGCTCTCATCCCCACTCCGCGACTTCACGAACGATGGGAGGCTTGAGAGCTGCACCGGCGTCGATCTCGTCGCAAATCTCCAGCCCAGTTGTTCGTGAATCTCGGCCATCGTCCCCCGATGTAGAAGTCATCCCGAAAGCGTTGATTGACGTGCATCCACGTTTTCTGGGAGACGTCAAGGCATATTGGCCGAGAGAGCCCTTAGGGAATATTTGTCACAGAGCAACTAAAAGCTTGACTATAATGCAAGTTTGTTTCCTTCCCAAAGTCGTCGTCAATCATCGTTGTCTTCGCATGCAACCGCCCGATATAGCCAGAGGAAACCTTCATCTGAAACCACTTGGCCGGTGCGAAGAGGAATCGTCGAAGCGCCGGTGAGCATCCAAGGCTCGTATTCTCTGAGACAGTCCTTAAGCAATCGGGCAAACCTCTGCGTCAGGTAGAAGTTCAGCACATCAAGGTTTTGTCAAGATGGCGCAAGCTGGTTGCTGGTTATTAGTCAGAATTAACAGGCTAACTGCAGGCCAGTTCAGAAGGACTATCAGATTTTCAATCTTTCAAAAAGGCTGAAGTCAAAATTCGATACTGAAGATGCAAGTTGAAATAGTAGATGCAGCCGATGTAGGAATGAGGTTTCCCCAGATTATGGTAGACAAGAATCTTTCGGTTTAGAAGCTATTTCTCGCGGCAGTGTTCGTTACTCGACGCCACCTGCATGCCTTAGATACAGCCAAAATTGTGTTTTGGAGCAAAATCCTTGAAAGAACAACTGCTTTCCCGCTCGTCGTGTGTGAATCGAGCTTGGTACGGTACAATAGTAGAGCGAAAGAAAAGTATGACGCCGAAAAAAAATAAGAAATCTAAACAACCGAGAAAGCATGATATGAACACACACCCTGGCCAATCGGGTAACTTGCGAAAATTAACAACTGCACTTTGAAAAGCAGCTTATGCAAGCTCAAGGCCCAAAAAATTCCAAAATACAGATGCATAGTGGCTCTCGTGAGAACCAAATAAAAGACTTTCAGATGACCGCCAATATTCCAGCCCGGATTTCTTGCTATTCCCTGTGCGAAACCAAAACGCGGGGAATACGGGTAACTTGTAGGCAATTGACGCTTCACTCCCAATCCGGTAAACACCTTTTAAACTCCTTGCCCAATACGTCAGATCATCATACATAGGATTTTATACCCTCTCAACTGCTCTGTACTCTTTGATACAGCCTCGCCAGCCTGTTCTTGATCCCATCAACTAGCCGGATCGAGCTGTCGTCATCTTCTAGCACCTCCAGACAATGTCCTAGCATATCAGCCGGTGGCGCGTCCATTGGCATCACGCTGCCGTTTCTCCTCGACAGAACAGGAATGCCGTCCCTGTATCTTAGGTATCGAAGGATAGCTGTATCCTCTGGAAGGGATCTATCAATAGCGAATTTGGTACCATCTGGTATCGCTGAAATGCTCCCTGTCGACATGGGTGTGTTTGCCCCGGCGTTCGCGATTCCAGTTGCCCACAAGGTTAACGCTACTCGATAAATAGCGGCAGACCACCATAGCGGTTTATTGGCATCCGGCATCTGGCGTACGAGTCTCAGTATCTGCCCACAGTGGAATCGAACTTGATGGCCTTCCTCGATCATAGGCAAACGAGCCCATGTGGTTTGTAGCCATTCTTCCTCCGTCATCTCGCGTCGGGCAAGACGTTCAATATCGGGGAAACTCGTCATCGTATTGAGGCTGATCAAGTGGTAAACGACTAGGTTCGCGCATGTAACTGGATCGAAAGATGTCGCCTTTTGCATGGTTCGGCAGCAGAGTGCATACCATTGCTGCAATAGAGATTGCACCTCTTCCAGTTGAGTGACGAGGCGTCTTGCTTGGCGGTTTGTGCTGCTCTCGGCAAAGCAACTCAAACATTGATGTAAGTGGCATACAAGTGCTTGAAGCGGGTGCAATATCAGTCGTAGTTGCAAAGGTGTCAACTCTACTTGAGAGTCCAAAATCTCTCTGTTCATGAATCGACGAAATACCTCATAGAGTGACGGGGGGTTTTTGCGTGCACCAGCGTGGTATGGGCCATAGACTTGTTCTAGAGCGGTTGACCATTCATCAGCGGAGCGTGCTTGCCATAGGATATCAGCATCTGGCATTGCTGCATTCAGCTCGGTGATAGACAATCGCGGTGGTGTGTCATGGAAAAGACTTAATTCCTGGTCTACTGTAACCCATGAATATACTAGCCTTGAATTGATCAGTTAGTCGGGTTGTGTTATAATTTTACTCGAGCTGATACTTACCTGTTGACACTCTCAAAGTCCTTCCACGTCTTCCAAGCGATTTCTAAGCCAATCAACCCTTCAAACACAGGCAGTTCGACCTGCCGGTAGTTAAGAAGTCCAGATTGCTTGAGCATTGAAGTGTACATGCCACGTTGGCTAACTGCAATCTAAAGAACATTAGCCGAATACTTAGGACGCGAGTTCTCGATCCTTACATCCATATGCCATTTGTCACCACTCCACGCCGCAAGGTTAGTAAAGAGAAGTGCGGATCGAAGAGTAATCAGATCCCTCGAAAGGAGGACGTCTTTGTCGACGAAATTGAACAGAGAAAGTCGGCACGCTTCAGTGAGACCGCTGCTCAAATAGCGAGCCTCGGGGGTCGATGTGGCCATCGCGCCTTGAGCGATCATGAGGAGCAGTAACAGGCTCGGTGATTGCTTGTTGCTGGCCTCCATGAGCTCTGTTGCGCTGAAGGTTCCAGCGGTGATCATTGGGTAGTACGGCTCAAAGCGGCACGTGTACGCTTTAAGGAAGTACTCCAAGATCTCTGGAGCTGGAAGGACGATGAAACCATCTTCTGCAAAGGACGAGTTTCGAGTATGAGTCCTGGAAAAGTCCGAAGCTCCTAGATCGTGTGCATCCTGTGCCTTGTTCAGGATACTGTGCGTCATCATCATGAGACTTTCTCTAGCTCGTCCGCCAAACGGCTCAACAAGAACTTTTCCGTTATAAGCGTGTTCGATACTGGAGACGTCTACTTGTTGAGCCCAGTTACGCCATGCATCGTGGTTCTTCAAAGAGCTGTCCAAGCCTTCTAGATATATACGGCCGGTCTTGGGAATTAATGGTGTTTCTGAGGGAGGGTCTGATTGAAAACACGGCCAGCCATCTTGTACGGCAATTGCGGAATGCTGGTCAGGTGCTGAGTAACCACCAACAGTAGAAGAAGGAAGAGAGCGGGGAGCAGAGGGTGACTGAAGACCGCCGAACGGATAAGAGTAACCGGAAGTCGATTGTGAGGAGGATGGTGGGCGAGACATAGGTGGCGTCAAATCTGGAAATAGTCTGGTGGTGCTCATACAAGGTTCCTGTTCTGCCGATCGGAAGAGCATTTGAGAAGTAGCATCTGGTGGCATTAAAGGTGGGTAATCCGTGAAACCGAGGTCGAGGAGTTGCATTCCGTCATTCATGTAGTATTGGCTCTCCATGGATGGGTCGGAGGTGGTAGGTGGCATTTGAAGGTACTGATCCATGGCTGACGGAATGAATTCAGGGGATTGTTGTAGAGATGCTTGGTCAAGGAATTGCGAGGGGGTGTTGCTCGTCATGAGGGGTGCGAGTGGCATCATTGGTAGACTTGGAGCATTCATGCTTAACGGGGAGCCTGTGCTGTGTGAAGAAATGGGGCTAGCAGAGGAAAATTGAGCGGAAGGGTTGAACATCATAGGTTCGCTAGTAGGAGGAAAGTTCGGGTGTCCATCTAAACTCATGGGGTCGTGTTTCGTCATTGATGTGAAGCCGGACTCTCCGGCCTCACTCATATCACCTGTTAGGGAGGTCTGAGACCTGCGATTCGTGTTGTTGGACAATTGACGCTTCGCCTGTCTGTATACTGCTTCCGACGACCTTCGTGTCGACCGCGATTCGCAGACCAGTCCTTTGCTGATACATCGGGAACAAGACGGGATCTAGGAAATCGGACGTCAGATGAGAGTTCCCGAGGATATAGTCCCTGATAGCTCTGGGATAGACTAAGAGCACGTACCCCTTTGTCACATTTTGTCTTCGCTTTCGCACAGATAGTGCATGCTATCGGACGTCTTTGAGGTGCATTTGCTTCAAGTTCTGATGGAGAAGCTTCGTCTGCCTCTTTGTGTACTAGCTGATAATGTCGTTGAAGCAAATCCCTAAAGAAGCATCAGGCTCGATGCCCTTGTTCAAATTTAGGTTTTCTGAAGGACATACCGTCTCTTGAAAGAGAAGTGACATGTTGAACATTTGAAAGGTTTAACATTGGTGTCTATAGATGCCAGAGCTATTAGAATTTGGAGCTCTTCAAACAGTATATGGATATAGAGAGGGTTGCAGAATCGTAGGATATTCGGTGTACTTACGAGTGAGGACGTGCCGGTCGAGATGCTCAGCTCTTGAGAACTCTTGACCACAGTACGTACAGAAAACCATTTTCAAATAATTTTTCAAAGTAACTGAATATCTCAAGCATTGACCCCGGAGTGGAAGAGATGGGTTTATAAGAAATCACAGTCGGTAAGCCGTTCCCACAAACGTGGGGATCATCAGTACTCTCTTGGAGCTGACGCTAAGACTGATACTCACTTGGGCCTTGCACTTCTTTCCCATCTCCACGCCTAAAATAAAAGCGTCTAGAGATGACCAGGATAAGATGGAAAGCCCGTTAGACGGTTAGAATGTTAGATACATGTAAGAACCCTTGCAGGGATGGCCTGTAATGCATGCTGACAACCCTCGAGCAGCAATCTGTAAGTGTCTCCCGTTTAGGATACGAAGGATTAGACCCTGATATACATTCTTTAGTTGATAACGAGACGCACTTTGGCGGGAACACGCAGGCTGTTTCGACTGGGGTAATGTAACGTTTTCCGGAGCATGAGAAATACGGGTAATGTAATATGGTGCTGCTACCACCCATGCTTGATGAGTGATGACGCTGAGGCGCATAATAGACTTAGCTGAGTCTAATGAACAAAAACCCAGTAACACAAAATAATAGAATTACAGTGTATAACCATACAGGTTTAGAGTAATGATCACTCGAAGGGGTTGGGGTACCTCCCAGGGAGCTGTGAGACCGGAACAGCATAGGAACAGTGTTTTGTGGAGGATGGCTTCACCTTTCTCACTACAAGAGCAATGACAGCCGAAGTAAGAGGGCAGTGGCCGTAATATTGAACGATGAATATCTGGGATGCGTGTCGGTCTAATTCTTCGGTACAAGTCAGTGTCGTCCAATGATTACTGCTGGCAGCAACAGCTCCCTTCAGCTTGCTTACCAGCCGAAGAAACCTAAGCTTGTAAAGCGTGCGTACTTCCGGGTACCATGTTTTTGTTCGATACGTGAAAGCTGACGGGCCAAGTCAGTAATAAGGGTTTTAAGGGAAATACAGTCGTTAGGGAGGATTAGGATGAGAAAAGATAACGAGATGAGAGCACGGGACGAAGATGGCAGGCTGTCAGGATAACGCCCAGGCCAAACGCACGGTCCATTGTGCACAGTCTTAGTTTGAAGGATGTTCATGATGTTCTAGAGGTCGCACAAAGATCCCGCCCCCGGCAAGTGTTCGCGCTGCTCTTGCGCCTCTTCCGCACTCTTAGCTTAAGGTAATCAGCGTTTCGTCGGTTGCCAGAGAGATTCAGCAGATAGAGCTAATGCTTGTGGAAGGTAACTTCCTTTCCTCTGAAAACATAAGGCAAATCGGCCGAGGATAGCGACCAAGGGGACCTTCGTCTCTTGACGCTAGTTCTAGGTACAGTACCTTAGACCTGTGATACACTTCCTGGTCTCCTGGTCCGTACCTTTTCCTCCTCATGACTGGCCAAGAACAAAGTGTGGGAGAGATACACTAGGCACCGTCCTCATTTCATGCGAATGACGGGACTGGTTCCCTTGCTATCACCTTCACCAACTCTAGCAAGATCACCCACACACTCTCTCTCTCATTCCAGACGTTGACGAGAGAAGTAAATAGCGGCATGGAAACATGAGAAGAGAGCTAAAGACAAACATCCAGTCCTCCCTTGAATATCTTTGCACATGCGACTATCTCGGAACTGAGGCCATGTGTAATGTATGCACTTAGACGCTTAGTTTCTTTTGAAAAGGAGAAATTCGATTCGAAGTCATCTAGGGGTTTCATAGATTCCACCTCTTACGCACTATAGCCACGCTATGTAGATGATACTCAAGTTCGAGATTGGTATAACGACATCTTGACGCTGCGAGTAGTTGATATCCCGCAATCACCTACATATTAGATAAGGTAGTCTGGCGAGCTCTGCCCTTAGGCGCTCGGTACGGCCCGTAACCAGTTTAGCAGAATAAGGTGCGCGGGAGAGTGATCTATCAAACAAACCGCCTCTATAATTATGGCGTCTTCTCCGTAGAGTTTTAACGGACAAACTACAGAGATGATTTTCCGCCAAGCATCAATTACTGTCTGGATACCTTGATGATCAGTCCCGCGATGAAGAAGTTCAACTAACCCCCAGTCCGAGCAACAGCCACATAAATGGATAGAGCGAGACTTTGAAAGTTTATCTTTCGCTATGGCAATGATAGTTCCAATTGACGGGCGTGAACTAGTGGCTTTTGAATATGCTAAACGTATGCAGCGGGAGCATCAAGCCCATTTCGGGACGAGCTTGCTTGTTCTAATTGTCCAAACAAACGTGGACGGCAATCTTGCCGTGATAGGAGTGTTTGACTTGTTGAGATTCAATTCACATCCCACGCAGGAAAGCAACAAGCCGCAATGCAGCTGCAGAACACGAATCCTCCCGTCTCGACTGAAGAGTCATTTGCCACTTCAGAACGTCTTGTATGATGTTCGTGATTTCGAGTGCTGAGACCAAGTTGATATTTGTTGTTACCACAGAGGACCAATGCCGACTTCCAGACACGGCAAAATTGATTCTGCGAATTTCCTCGCAACAAGTTTCCCAGAGAGAGTAGTGTCAGATTGCGAGCTTTGATCCGTAACGGGACGTGCGCGCGTTGGAAGGAATCGTAGCATCTTGAACGCCTGCGAGATGATCAACTGTAATGTGGAGTCTGGAGTACGCATGGAACAAGGACCACAATGCCATAGCCGTACCTTGTAGCCGCTGTGCCCGCGCCTGCTTGGCCTCAGGAAATGGGATGTGATACCTTGTCATTGTAAAGTCTTTGCTATGGTTCCTCTCTTCCCTCATTCGATCGGAAAAGACTGTTAAATCTCGTGTCTACACGCAACTATCATAGTGCGTTACGAGAGAAAAATAATCAATAGAATACGGCCGGACGATATCCTCGGGTAGATCATTTGTCTTAGCTACAGTTACATTGTTAAGGTAGGAAAGTGTGGCATAATAGCGCTTGTCCTGCCGATGTAAGAATCTTCGCTCGCGGAAATCCAGCAGAAGTTGTCCAGTCTTACTCCTACTTCTGCCCATGCCGGTAACTAAAATGATGTCTACTAGAACTAGCCGTCTAGTAAGTGGGATAGAGCACGCGAAAGGCTTAAGGACCAAGCTCCATTCTGTATCAAGGAATTTTTGACGCGTCTAAATGTAATTTGCGAGGCATGGACTTTTGAAACAACATGGTGGTTCTTAGTTCACGACAGATCCAGAGAATTCCATCAACATTGCAGGAGATTATAGTGGCTCTTCGTAAAAAGGACCGTTTGGTACAGGGATTATCCGGAATTGACAGCATATCGACATTATTCTAGAAAATGTTGTTACGAATGGATGTGAGTAGTTCTAGTTCTACGCGTTGAGGAGTCGTGCGAGTCGTGCGATGAAGAAACTTCGGCTCGCTCAATTCGCAAGGGAAGGTAAAAATCTCATCATCAGACGTCTTGCGACATTCCTTAATCGTAAATCTACATGAAAACTTAGCACAACAACACTACACTCTAATAACAAACTACTTTTTATCACCTAATCCTATTTTATCATTATATACAGGAAACAAGTACCTTACAGGTCAATGCTCCTGACGCTCCCGCGCAGTGCTTAGAAGGACACCTTGACTAAGAATAGGAGCACCGCACACAGTGCCTCTTAACAAGCATTATCACTTTGCGCATCACTTTCATTGCTATTGAGTACGCTGTACCTATTAGGCTGACGCTGAATTCTTCATAGCTCCCCGGCAGCGCTTTTTGGACCCATATGTCATGGATTACGATGCTGCAAAATTGTTGAAGGTAGATACCACAGACCCTCGGTCGGTCCATACGAACATAATTATCCTCAACCAGCCGATAAAGAGATTTGATATTTTGAAGAGAATATGGAACCATGCTAGATTCCGGTTGTGTGTGGATGGGGGCGCGAACAGATTATATGACCTACTTACGGGTCCTCTGCATGAGCTCCGAGAAAGGTTTGTAGGTGGCTCACGGCATGAAATCACGAACTCAACCCACGAACTAAGTTCTCTTAGCTTCCTGATATTGTCTGCGGCGACCTTGATTCGTTAAGACATGACGTTAGGCAATACTATGAGCAAAGAGGTGTCAAGGTTCAACAAGATCCTGATCAGTATAGCACCGATTTTGGCAAAGCTATGCAGAAAGTCTATTCCCTACCAAATGCTGGATCTCGCGAGACTATCATACTTGGCTCATTGGCCAATCGTGTGGACCAGGGATTGGGCCTTCTGCACGAGCTGCTCCGGGAACAAAAAAGAAACCCACATATCAAGCTTTGGCTCTTCTCAGAGACCAGCGTCTCCTTTATTTTGACTCCAGGCTTCAGCGCTATTCATGCGTGCATGGCGGAGAAGATCTTCACAGAGAACGTGGGACTAATACCGATATACGGGCCCTGTACCATCACTACCACGGGCTTGGAGTGGGATGTCCACGAATGGCCCACTAGTATGGGCACCCAAGTGAGTACGAGTAACCACGTTGTCAAGGATATTGTTACGGTCACGACGGACAACGAGATTCTGTTCACCATTGAACTGCAGCCCAGCTTTCCCTTAAGTGGGAGGTGATAAAGGTCTCAGGGCGCATTCTCGTGTAGCCTTTGAGCGACAACATCTAATAATATTCTCTCATCTACACCCATGCACCCACGTGTTGATCGGCTTGCGTCAATATACCCTGGTCCTTGGTTGTGAAACATAGCCCTGCATGGATCGACTTACTCCCCCAAGAGTAGCACCGTCACGACCGTCTACACTGCTCTTGCGTCTTATTAGTACAGTAATTGAATCTACAAGATAGTGTGCAGGATTCTTTCGTATTCGCAAAAACGACATTGAGGAAGTTTTTGACCGTATGTTTCAGTACTCCTCCAAGACTTTCATGTGTTTACGCGCTCTTTACTTTTAGTTTGCGGCCCATAACAGGCCGCACAAGAAATTCTGTTTCCAGCATACCAGGACTCCCCTTGCAGTATAGTACAGCCGCGCAACTTTTAGTATTCAGTTAGGGCTGAAGTTACCTGTTCCAAAAAAAAAAAAAAGTAATTCGGACCCTTGTTTACTCAAAGATTTACGGAAGTCCGGATACATACTCGAACAAGTGAGCGCTAAGTCCACCTTGCTGGTCTTCATTATTAAAGTGGATGGTGCGCTCAAAGCCGGCTATCTTTCCTTTTTCAATAAGGTCGTTGACTGTGTTCAAGCTTAATCCCCAAGCATCACCTCAGCAAAGACAAATCGGAGAATTCATCATTGTTTCTTGTCGATCTATATGCGAATCAATGCATAAGGCACCAGTAGTCATTTACAAAGAGTCCTGGAACTAAAATCGGGGCTGAGCCCATGTTTCGATTCACCTCTGTCCGAATTCAGCCTTTACCAACAGTCAATCGTTTCAGACGTCCCATTGACCGATGAATCAGATACGCGAGAATATCACATTTTGTCATCCTTCAGAGTTCAAAGCTCCGAGTAGCACTATTAGCTGATTCGATTAGAGGCAAACCGCAGCCGTTATCCATGTACTTTCGCATATACTAGCCAAATCCGGTAGCGAGTAAGAGGCCGGCCTGTTCTTTTTCAGATACGCTTCGACTGGTTTCTGTACCATCTGCGCAACTCATCGATCAATCTGCTAATATCTGAAAGGACGTTCATTTCTAACCTGCTGTCAAATGTTAAGAAGATATATCATATCGAGTCCATTTTCTGTTTCAAGTCTCCCATTCACATCATTACTTGTTATCATTCGGACAAGAATAAAGCCGGCGGAACTAAAAATTATACCCCATCAACTTTGGTTTATCCCTCGTTCCTCTAGATTATAACATTCCCTTCACTTTAGTATCCGGAGAACCTTTTAAGAGTGATGGATCTCTCAGGTATCATTTTTAGCGGTCGAAACAACTCAGTTAAGAATCCCATCATGAAAATACTGGTTCATGGCGTTTTTACACTCCCTTCGGGCTACCTTACTCTAATACCACCCATGAGCAACACTATATCCATCATAAAGCATAAGATATTTTCATTATGCATATAGAAGCAGGCGGGGAAGTTTTCATCTGCTGTTCTGGTTGAAAAAAATATTCACCGAATAATATAGTCGTACCTTGGCGAGCATCAAATTTACCGACGATCATCAGCTGAACCGTCTTCGCCTTCGGCGCGCTCAGGAGATCTGTCCCGGTCTTGACCTTTCGTGTTTCGACAGATCACCTGGGTATCATGAGTAAACGCCGGAATGGACAGCTTTCCATCTCGTCTACGCAGCCGCGACATGAATACCTTGGAAACTGCTGATATAGTACTTGAGATCAGCCATGTTCTAATCTAAAAGAAAGATCGATCATAACTTCTTTATCTGCTGTAAATGATACGGGCATACTATCTAGTGCGCAACCATTTCTAAGAGATGTTGCTACGCTGCCAAACCAAACCATATATCACCACAAGCATCCGTGACAAGAAACATACCCACCTCCAAACACGTTTACCAGACACCCTAACAACTGTGTGCTCGCGTATATCTAGGAGCTCTATATTACCTAACTTAGGAAATGGTCAAGTGGTCAATATCCTTCTTTGGAAAGATTCAACCGATGTTCAGGATATACTGTGATCCGTCAGATGCTAATCCTTTCTTACGTAGAGGGGGCCCCGGAAAAGCTCAAGATGATACCCGAGAGCAATAAATACGCAATTAGCACTTCGGTTACAGTGTGATATCATTGCACACCGTGATGGAGTATCGGTTATTCAGGAGCCATGTAGCTATGCTCCGTATTCGGTAGGGTTGAATCCAGGAAGGCGACAAGATGCGAGACTACAGTTGTCAGGCCCGTTGTCGCCCACAGGTCATTATATTATTATGTGACGACCTGGGTCCGTTTTTAGTGATCAGGTTTGGGCGGCGCTTGGAGGCCCTGACCGCGACCGGTAAGGTAATTCTTGGGTATATTTGAGCTGAGTTAAGGTTACACGCTAATCCATAATCGAAGGCGAGTGTAACCAAACCTCCTTAGCCCAGCGGGAGCGTGCGAACGGGCCGTACGGCACTAGCGCAAAAGTGATTGCCTAGTGGATTCCGACAGTTCGGTATCTAGCCTGGTGTCACAGGATGATCTTGGACCGAGAGGGCTAAGCTGCGGGGCCGAACTAGAACTAACCAGGCACGGCCAAAGCCCTGCTGACAAGCGATGGTTGCCCGTGAGGTGGTTGCCTGTGCTACTTTGTCGGCCCTATCGAAAGTCACCTGCAGAACAGCTGCAGCATCCTGGCTTCAAGGCCTTTTATCGAGCCGCTACCCTGTTATGCTGCGTGCTGTATACATTTCCACCATTTGGGGTGAACCCGCAGACAGTCACAATCTGGTTGATTTCACGGATGCCGCGCACCGGGATATACGACTTTATATTCCCATATCTGCAATCCAGTTCGAACAGAATCCCAAACATCTAATCGAGTGGCGAATGCATGAATAGGAAGATTTCTTCGAGGTGCTAACCCTTAACTATGAGAGTAGAGTACGTAGTAACAATCCTTCTAATTTTGGCGTCAACCGACGTTCATACTAGTTCCGCAGACAGTAGAACTAACTCTTGGAAAAAAACAAGTCACTGCACCATGTGTATAGTTCATCACCTCATAATTGGGCTAAATAAGGTAGACCGCCAGCGTCCTCCCTACTAGCACGAAGTCCTTCGTCTATCTATACAGTAGTATAAGTAGAGTACTACTGTACTCAGTTCTTAACCTCTGTGGTTTTCCGCTCGTATGACAGCATAACCTTGCTCTATCCTTGTATACTTAGACTTGTTAGCAACTAAGGTTCTTAGCCCTGCTCGAGGTTTTGTTATTCGGTTCGGTCAAACCGTGCCTAATCTTTCATACCTTAGTCTTGTCATTCTGCTATATTTCTCAGATCTGAATTGTTGTCTCCTACGCATGTACTGTACAGCACAGTACAGTAGCCAGGCCGAAGCATCACTACATCAAATTTATCAGAATTAATGAACCTTTCCATACCGATTTTTTCCCAAGTTCGCATGAATCTTTCTCGAAAGCGACAGTTATTGCAATTTCCTACCGTCCATAATGTTCGCTTGGATTCAGGGTAGGAATTTCTCATCGCTCATTTAACCCCCTTGGCCAACTATTGGACCATTTGCGCCTTGCAGACTAAGACCATAACCAACCACCATTAACACTCTTAGTAACCGTAATGATACTAGTTTTTCACTTGGATATCAAAGCTTACTTCTTCGTGAAAGGTACCGTTTCTGTTTCACGGCATCATGCTGCACCGCGTGGTCCCCTTGCCCTTCTTGTGTGGTGGCCTATAGTTCTACGGCGTTAACGCACATTTCTCATCTCCTCAATTAACAGGCATTCCGGGCTCTAGTTATTCCCGAGTCCGATCGATATCCATGCACTGTTAGTCATTTCTGTCTACTTATTGGTTAAGACTTACTACGTTAACTTTGAGGAGTAGACATTCAGAAACCGTCCGGTTGTGACTTGAAATCGTCGCCTCCTCGACCCCATAGGATAGTGTAGTTCTACTCCCAAATCATACAAATCATGTTAGACTTCATTGCAATAGTCACATGGTTGCGACGGTTAGACCAATTTAAGCAGACATATACCACCAAGGTGTCTAAACGTCCCATCCACATACCTACACGCCTCAAGAATAACGATATCCAGATTATCCTCGAGCATACAGTTTCAGATTTTCTGGCATTCTCCGGCGTGGTTGTTTTTGTGTAACCGATCAACATATATCCCGTCAGGTTATGCCGCGTCCATGGATAACGAGCAGATACAAGGCAGCGGTCCCACGTCCGGTATGGCATCGAACCAATGACGGATGGAGTCTATCAAAGAGCCAATCTGCATATATCCCTAATACATGGCATTATGATTCCTGATTGTACGCGGTTGTAGCCAACCAACAATGACCACAATATCTTCTCCAATCCAGCCCCGCCCCCCGCATGCAATGTCGAATACCGATTCCATGGCGTCCTTGCCCAGAGACCCACTTGTATATTTCCGTACTCGCTTTGAAACCCTCTTACATGTGTACAAGTATCAGCACCAGGAAGAGACCTGTGCTTTAGCTTAATTACTGCTATCTTGCAATTTGCAAAAAAGCCTTGACCAGCAAGCATGATTTCGCATGCTCACTCCTGAAGTAGTTATTTGCATATGATTCCTTTTCAATTCGCATCTTGTAAAGCCATCACATTTAGAGTACCTTCGAGAAACTTTTCCGTTCCTTCTTTTGCATGATCCCCTGACAAGCATTTCTAAGATGGTTACACTGCACACCGTATATCGTTTAGGATCGGAAAGTTCGGCAGTGAGGGACCCGATGGGTCTACATGAGCATTTCTGCTATCGATACATTAGTTGTGGGGTCCGTATGCTTCTATTCTACATCCCTAGGTTTACGGTGCTTTGGTCATTCAGTTTTCCATGGGCGAAGTACGGATCTAAACGTAGCTCTAACAGCTCGCATGGAATACACGAGACACACCGAAGACAGGTAGACCTACAGTTAGGTTTTGCCTTGTCATCGTGTCGGATACTCTCGGATACCTTCCGTATTATTCAAACTCTCTTCCACAGCGCTGAACAAGAGCTTAGAAACTCCGAGTTTGGGTGACCTTGCTCTGAGTGGAGAGAGCACATGCAGGCCCCACTAGAGCCAGTACATGTACTTCTATACACTGTGATGGTTATGACCCTGATGACATATCTGTCTCTGAGCTCTTTGGTTGAATGTACTGTGGGGGGCCGCTTGAGAAACTCCGTGGTCGTTCGCTTCGCGGTATGGATACGCATTCAACGTCACGGGCTGCCTTGCCTGCCTTGCTTCGAGTCGGTTATTCTATAGCCTAATGGACATCAAGAATGAGCGGTTCAAAGTATTCAATAGCGCGATCAAGTTTGCTATGTTGTTGAGATAAGCAAACAGCCAGAGAAGACGTTGCTAGCGCTTCCTGCGTTGAGTTCTCAGCTCACGGTATGATCAATGTATCTGGCAACGACTTATTAGCTTTAGAACTACCTTAGGTCAGAACTAGTGCTAACGTCTGAGATAGATCTAGAACTTAATTCTAGTTCTCCTTTATAGGCTTTTAGCATTCGAATCATCTTTCGAGTTCAACGTCCAAGGTATATCGCTGCATATCTTCATCCTTTGGCCGACAGGCACATTTCTAGTTTTAAGTTATCCAACCATTCAAGCATGGGAATAAGCGGCACGTTGTTGCTGGAGTGCTCTTACGTTGGCGGTTACTACCGCTCAATCATATGCAATACGCCAAAACCCGCTCTCTCGTGTCTTAGTTCTCACTGCGACCAACACTGTTCCCACCCCGCCCTTCAGAATATTCAGCCGCCTTGCGCTTGCCGCCATTTTCAACGTCCGTTGTCGTTAGCGGAAGTTAGCGGAAGTCAGAGGACGGGAACGTTTGTTGTGGAAAACGTGTCCGATGATGCATGGCGTCGAAGGGACTTAGTGCGCCGCACACTGCTATTCGTCATTTGTAGAACTCAAACTCTCCGATTTACAAAGGATTTCATCTTCTCCACTCTGAACGTGGTCTCATCAATCTTGAATTCATCCTTTTGCTGCAAAGTCAGTTAGTTGGAGTAATCAACGCGACTCGTATTTTCCCAATGAAATTCGACGATTATAGGCATTTCAGGCCATCCCCCAGCGTCCCGACCTTGAGCCTTTCTCAAGCCAATGACATGAGCAATACTAGAATATCTGAAGCGATCACAGCAGTTTCTACTTAGATAAATGTGGACGACACCGTAACCCGACAAGGTCCGGCTAACAGTTACGGGATGAATGTTCATCTGGCTATCAGACCGCCTTCTTCTTTTCAGCCACGCCTCTTTGTGATTCAATCCTTTCTCGAATTCTAGAAGACGCACCGGACATCCATAGTCGTTATCCTTTCCCTTCAGATCTAACTAAAGCACGTCTTCAAGACGCGCAACTTACTGACGCACAGATTGATCGTCATCCCTCGACATGTTGTGTCTCTTTCCTGAGCAAGTTTCCGTTGCCTATCACGCCCATCATCCTCTTTACATGCATCTTGCTCGTTTCGTTCTTGTTCCGCTGCGCATTCCCACCTATCGTGAACTGTCACTCGCCGCTAGATACGCACCGGTCCCAATACACTACGAACGCCACAATCCTTCAACAGCCATAGGAATGGCAGATTCAGAACGACTCCTACTACGTGTTTAATCTACTTGAGGTCTCCAAACGACGATATACCCAGTTTTCTTTGCTTGCAGCAAGTTTCTGCTCCTATGAGATTCTCCTCTCGCGTCTATTTTCCCCGCTGCTCACCGCTCATGGAATCGGCTCGGCATAGCCTTCTCAGCCGTTGACGTGAGAGTATTCCGTTCCTCATCTTCCAAGGGTCCAAGCAGAATTTCAAGGGAAGACAACACCTAACTGAGGTACAGCCATCTCTACATCACCTTCCTTAATAATATTTGTATGCATTCGACTTCGCAGAAATCATATCTCAAGCACATCAATCAAATTCAAATTGCATATCGAAGGTTCGGGTAGTCCGTACCAGATGGTCGATTTTACCTTTTGCTATTTTACATATCTCCGTATGAGCTATCGTACCATTTGAATGTCTGTTAGAATCTCCTTTCTTGAGACCAAGAGAAGGGCTGCCGAGTTTCAAGCGAATGACATGGTTCTAACTGCATCACCATCGAGGAGAACAAAAAAGGGTCTAAGGAGGAAGAAAAGCAGATCGAGTTATTGCCGACTCCTTGGTCATAGTATAGATTTGCTTGGAATTTTAGTATCTGTCTGTCTGTCTTGATATTCCGCATACAGTAGGCCCTGGTAATTTTCATTCCTCGAAGGATTCTAACTTCACTCTACATCTGCTTTATGCCTCCATCATTTTCAATATTCTTCACGCACCCCGCTCAAAGTCAGATACGAATAACGTTTCTAAAATCAAGGGTCTATCTCACGCTTGGAACAGATCGGTTCAAGGCCGAGAGTTGGAGAAACACACCATGACTATTAAGACAACAAGTGCCGAGGAGATAGTATATGGTACATGGCATTGCATAGTCCGAAAATCACGGACAGTTGCAATATTAAGCTTACACACGACCCTAGTCTACCCAGTTAGACCCTTAATCTATCACTTCCAAAAAGTCGATTCCTTATTGAATCAATTGACCCTGCAGACCATCTAGGATCCACCTTTTCGTCTAATTCCCTTCCAACGATTTAGATCCTCAATCACCAGTCTCAGCTCCAGTCTCCCCGCAAACGAGAACCAGGTTATTGTACTCGAATAATGGATACCAACCGTTCCACCACCGCCACACGAATGATAATCAAGGCGTCCTGCTCTTCTGACTTGTACATCATGCGCACAAATGTCTTAAAACTCTACCTGTACACGACAGTAAACTCGAATGTTCCCTTTTTTGGTATCGCTCACCGCCCTAATCCTTACGAGGGTATATTCTGCAATCGGACCGATCCGGAATATATTTCTTGTCCCTGGATTCCGCCTGAGCCGCGTTACAACGCTCCGCCTTGTCGCTTTCCCACTCTTCTCCTTCCCCCCAGGCCTCCATCTCATTCAGTCTCGCTGTTAGGTCCCTGTGTCTCCCTTTACCTTTTCCTCTCCGGATCATCTGCTCTCCAGTCCTCGTACGTCTCACCGTTCCACCCATTTGTAACGTCGATGCCTCAAACTGTCATACTCAATGAGGAATATGTAGATCATCAATAGGCTACCTAACACACCTGCGAGAAGATGAAAATCATGCTCATGAAGCGGATCGACCTTGGTGGAAGGTTGAGGTTTTGCGGAAGGACATCACTTATTAGTGTTTAGCCCGTGTTCTATAATATTCGACTATTTGTTATGCCTTTAGGGTAACCGTAGAGAATAAGAGGCGCGAGTCTCTGCTCTCACGGTGGGTCTATCCGGATGTGGGCAAATGGGCCTTGATGGAAAATCCATTAGGCTGTGGTACAATACTCTGTAGTTGTATAGCTATCCAGTTCGATGAATCAATGCACCCGACATTTTTCTCCAAGAAAGCTACTTTGACTTTATGTCTGTTCACCACTCGTGCTTTGCATTTGACCGATTCTCGTTGACCCTTTCGAAGAGGGGATCATCGAAGAAAAAAGTGCCCTGAATTATATACGAAAGCAAGGATCATTCTTGCCATAGAGGATACTCTCTTTTCTTTTTCTGCTTTACAGGCCCTGCTACCGAACTCGCACGGTCATTCCGCACCATGAGGAACAAAAGGGGCACTTGAGAATACGTAGAAGTCGTGCTCCACCTTCTCCATCCTCTTTTTAAATAGAACAGCTTTTCTAATTACAATGTCTCCACCCTAGTATTCGCTCCGTAAAGCCTCCTACTCGAAATTATTGCATAGCCGACCTCGTGTGGTAGAATAGCTCTACGTGCGACAGACATGTTGAGGAAAAGATAGGTAACAAACTCTTCCGTTTATCGACGTCTCGTTCTGAATTGAGTCATGATCAAATTACTAAGCTCATTTGCTACAGTTGAAGGTCGCATTCTGCTCTAAACCGGGAGAGCGGACGAACGCCGCACAAAAGCCGCCGGCCGAATCGAAAGCAACCTCAAGCACTGTAAATCTCTTCCCTAAACCCTCTATCGTCCATCTCACATCAAATCCTGCATCACCATCTTCTTCGACCTTCCTCGCCACCAGATACCTAAAGGGGTGATTTTCAAAAATCTACGCGACCAATTTCGCGCATATGCAAGGGCGAGAAGATGACGAGCATGAAAACTAAGATCTATCCGCCCGTTCATCTCTCATTCTTTGTCTCGTTCTGTGCATAGGATCAGGCACACAAATGCTTGCGATAGATCCTCGCGATCTCATTCCCTATTCGAATATGCCCTGGTGGTTTCCCACGTGTAGCTCCTTGAGGATTGCGTTACAGGAGTATAACGGCGCATGAAGGCAGAGCTGGATGACTTTTAAAACCCCCCTTTTGGCAATAGCTTCTTACATCTCATAATCATAGGTGGCTGGACTCACTTGCCCTTAAGTGTTGATATTTCTACGCCACGAGCTTCGCCACATTTGAGATCAGCAAGAAGTTTTCGGTCGATCACGTTCTCGGAGCTATATGGGGCATATTACAAGCAGTTGAGGCTGGATCTGTTTGATAGGTAATCCTCAATTTTCGCCTTGACATAGAACTCATTAGCATATTGAATGATTATTGTATACTTGTGTTCTACTTCTTTGCCTCTACCTCCCCCACGACCCACGTTATAATTTCGCAAACCCGCTCCCAAATGTTGTTTCAAACGCAGATTTCAAAAAAGTCTTAGGGAATATAGACAAGATCTACGGAGGAATCATTTTCATATCTTGCTACAATGTAGCCTATTCACCCACATCGGCCAAGGTTTTTCCCCAACCTTTTTCTCCACGTCTCTCATTACTTCAGTAATAGGGAACTATTTACCTAATACGTCCGTCCCTGTCCCTTCGAACTTTATGATGAAATTGCGTAAAGTAGTGCGAAGAAATTTTCTTTCTGCTTAGTTCCCCTTTTGAGCATCTCCGTTACTCCTTGACGACATACGCTTTCGTTATTGTCGCTTTCGCTCGCCACTGATCACTATGTTTGATAATTGGAATGAGATATCGTACGGCGTGTAAAATTCTATAGCTATAACATATATATTCCTGATTAACAGATAAATCGTACTTGTTTCTCCACTCAACATTGCTCTTGTTACCCGCTGTGGCCCCTCTATTGGTCCCTTTTGATAATTCATACGACATTTCTCTTGTCTGTTATTACCATTCCCATTTGTTGGTCAACATACTGCACTCCATTCGTCATCGTCTGCACGTTGAGCTTAATAATGTATCGCAGCGACGAACAATTGGGCCAATCCCTTCATATCTCCACTTGAAAATAGACTTCCAGATTTCCTATAACACTCTATCCGACAACTACCGGCATTCTTCTTCTCCACATTCTCTTGTCCCGGTTTTCGGTCTCGCAATCTATTCCCCATGTGTGTGCTATTGCTGTCTCGCGCCTCACTCAAAGCAAGGTGCGTCTACTCCACCTATCATTGCTCAGGATAGGGGTGTCCTTATCAACTTGCTCGCCACTCTCGCTCGCTATATCCTGGGCGCTGGTAACACGACAGCTGTTCGAACCACATATCTGGTTAGGAGACCAACATTGCAAGAGAGTGAGAGGAGACCCAAGGGTATCCCCCTGCTGCTCCATACACTTGCTTTCATGTGGGCTTGTCTAACAGATACTCGTACAGTAGTGGTCCATAGAGTCACTCAAGCGACACGACAGTCCCCTTTCCCCCATCGCGTCCTTGCCACAAGAGTCCGTCATAGCTCCTACTACTTCATGAGCCCCACAATGTCGCCCGCCATCCCCGCATACCCATCACAATTCTGGACGCTTGGATCAACAAGCTCCAGGTAGGAAGCTTCATTAAACTCCACATTACTCTCAAGCTCATGTACCTTCCCTACCTCTCCCAAGCCAACTAGTCTGCCCCAAGCAATCTCCCTCCCAATAGTGCTAAGTACCCAACTGTACCCCAGGGCATGTCATAGCATAAGGGCAACCTGACCATACAGTTCATCTCCCATGTCCTCTGGTAACAGTGCCGCAGATCATGCCGTAACTCCTCCCACCCTTTTCGCCTCTATTTACATAGACAAGCACACAATAGCTCATATTCCTCCCTTCTTTCCATCCGGTGTATCACAGAACAGTCCCTCGCCTCTAAGTCACCCTCGGGGACCCGTTGCTCTGAGTCTATCATGATACCCAAACTTCTATTCCCCTTTCTTACATCACCTTCTGTCACTCCGTCCTATCTGATCAACTCTCACTCCTGATCTCTAAACTCTCCTACCTACACCCTTCGACCCGAGTCCCAGTCATAAGTTTTCCTCCGCCCAAATCCCCCCTCCACGTACCTGCGTTTCCCCCCCTTCCCCCTTCCCAGGCACCACGTACATACCTACCCCTCCATAGATTCTGCACTGCGTACACCCTCCCACGCATCTTACATACCCGCTTCGCATCACATAGCCGTCCCCTCCATTTGACCTACATGATACAGAAGCAACCCACAACCCCGGTCTCCGGACACCGGTTACGATTGACCATGCATACGCACACAGGATACACGTGGACACCTACAGCATGCAGCATGCACCCACTCTGCAAGAAGCGCCCAAAACTTGTGCTACTGCGGGAAAACTGGCTTGGAGGGATATATGCGGTGGGGTGCCCTAATTTCCCGAGATGCTATATCGTGTGGCAAAGTAGAGTATGGTGTTTTGGCCTGCGAGGTAGATGTACGGTAGGGATGAGGATAGTATGCTTTAGCTGTGCTTCTTCGGTGGCGTGATAGACATTCAAGACCCTTTAAGCTGTTCAAGATGATACCGCACACATGAACGACAAGCCCGGTACAGAAATGACCACACTGTCCAATTTCTCACCGTACCCTCTCCATACAATTTACGGGGGAGCAACAGAAGACACGTTCCCACATGGAGCTGTGTCAAACAACCAAATTCCCATCCAAGTATCCCCCCATCGTTCCCTGTCTACCAAGCAAAAGGCAGCAAAGCCATCCATCCCAACCACAAGCTCTCCACCGAAGCCTACCGCAACCCCCCTACCCAAACTACCCAACCAATAACCACTTCTCCCATCCATCATCTCGCCTCACCTCGCACGCATAGCCGACCACGCATACCCGGAACCAGTCACGCACATCTCACGCACCAATAACACCATAAAGATTAGTCAAGGGGGGCGGCCGGGGGGATATAATGATCGGTTGATTAAACGGCCCGCCATGCAAGACCAAAGAAAAGCTACCGTCCAAACCGAGAAAGCAGCTCACGAACCCTGCATCTGTCTGTCCTGTATGCTGTGGAACAAAAGACGCAGGAAAGAAGCCACTCCCGCACGCATGAAGAAATCCTAAGCTAGGCATGACGAAGACAGGGGTATCGATACAAAATCAGACCTCCATCCATAACCAGGTCCAGAGAAAAGTCGGATCCGGAGAAAACCTAAACCAAGAGAAAGCCAGATAGACCAAACCTCCACCCACCATCGGGTTCCAAACTCCGATGTCGATAAACCAGACCCCGAGCCACCACCAGTCCAGAGAAAAGCCAGATAAACCAGACCTCCGCCCACCATCAGGTCCTAAACTCCAATGTCGATAGACCAGACCTCCGTCCAGAATCAGGTCTCAAAAGCCCAGTGTCGATTAAACCAGGGTCCCACAAGAAAAACCAGACAGACATCCAACCAATCCTCACACCACAAAGTCCTACTCATCGTAAGTTAAGCGACGTCCACTGCGTAGTCCCATAAGTCTCTCCCGTTTCGCAGCGCGCGTCTCAATCTCCCACTCAACACGCTCAGCAGTCCGTCTCCGCTTCAGCGCCGTCTCCGTTCCCTCGGCTCGTACGTCCGAAGCCTGAGACAGGCCTCCACTTTCCGCCGTCTCCGTCTCCACGGCCACCGACACGGTCTCCGTTCCCCCGGCTCGTACGTCCGAGGCCTGAGCCATGCCGGTGCCTCCCACCTCCTCCGCCGTCTCCGTCTCCTCAGCAAGCAGGGTCTCCACAACCTCATGCACGGTCTCCGTCCCCCCGGCTCCTACGTCCGGGGCCTGAGACACGCGTCCAGGCGCTTCGCCCTCGCCGACCGCGCTCTCCGTTCCCTCGGCTCCTGCGTCCGAGGCCTGAGAGGCGCGACGGGTCTCCGCTCCGCCCGCCACCGACGCGGACTCCGTTCCCTCGGCTCTTACGTCCGAGGCCGCGGTCGCGGCGGCGCGGCGGTCGCGGGAGGGAAAGGCCCGGTTGCGCTTGTGTTTCGGCTTTGGTGGGGCTGGTGGGGTGTTAGTTTATGTTCCGTTCTGGTGTATTTTTTTGTTTGTGGGGGGATTGCGAGGGAGATTGGGTTTGGGTTTGGGTTTGGGTTTGGGGGGGGGGGGGGTTATAAAAAGGGGGTGTGAGGTTTAAAAGGGGTATATGATATTAAGCTCGATATCATGACCACCTCCGACGGATTGACTAACCTATCTGTACATCAGGGCCTCCGTAAACTCTCGCCACGTTATCGGCTTCGAGCTGTACTAGTCCCTAACCGCTACAAACGCTTGCCGCGTTTCGTCTTGCGTTCCGGCGACGGAGGCGGAGAAACAAACTCCCAATCCGTCCACGCGCGGTACGTAACCTGCTGCCTTGCATTCTTCCCAACCAAGCCCTCGTACGGCGACACGCCCGGCAGTACGGGGAGAAGCGATGGAAGCGCTTGACCCACGTACGCCATCGGCGCCGTTCCGGCATCGGCGGGGTTTCGATCGACTGGGATGACGGGGAGATCCAGCGGGAGGGTGAGGAACTGACCTTGCGAACCGGGCAGCCTCCGGATGGCCACGAGGGACTCATCCTCAGGCTGCTGGGCCATGGGGAGCGGGAGATGCAGGAGCTCCCGGTCGACGTCCGCCATCGGGACCACCAGGTGCACCGGCTCCTGGCGCCTCGCCCTACCACCAGGACGCCCGGTAGGCTCCGTATTGACGTACGGAACGTTCCAGACGCGCTGGGCGGGCGTCGGGCCAAGAGGGGCGGCGGCGGGAGGCGGCGGGTACGGGCTCATGTAGTTTCGGGGCTGTACGGGCGGAGGAGGAGGAGGAGACTGGGCCGTGAGGATGGGGGCGCCGTAGGTGACTGGCACGACGCGGGAGCCGAAGGGAGGGTGGGGCGCGTACCATGCTGGGGGTGCCTGCATGGCGAGGCCGGGACGGGCGAGGCAGGACGGCGGGGAGCGGGCCGGGCCGGGAGCGCAGGGACGTACGGGCACCGGGTCCTGTGCGGGATACGCAGGCAGGACCATTTTCGGTGCTGGCGGCACCACGTACTGCTCCCGTTGCTGGAGGCCTGGGAGCGGATCTATTATCCTGAAGGCGTCCATACGCTGCTGTACAGAGGCACCAGCGGGGACAGCTGGTGCATGTACTGGAGAGGGTGAGGGTGGGAGCTCCGGATCCGTCCCGTACCCTTCGCCGGTGTACCCGGCCTCTGCCATCGCCGCAGAAAAAAACCCTTCGAAATCGGGGTCGGGCTCATCCGCCCACTCCAATGGGGGAGAGCCCACGAGACTTGGCGAGCTCGACTCCTCGCCGCCTGCCGCCTCTCGTGATCTTGCCTCCTCGGCATCAAGCGTACGAGGAGGGTCCGACATATTGAGTGTCGGGAAGGCGGCAAGCGGCAAGGTTGGGTCGTACGGGGCATTGGGGTACGGCCTCCGGCCGCCGCGTTGACGCCTTGCCGGCGTCTCGTCCTCGTCCTCGTATCGAGCGGGAGGACGGATTTCCTTGCGAAGCTCCATTATGAGCTTCGGTGAGATGTTATGTTGCTGGAGGACAGTGAGAAAACGTTAGCATTGAGGTAGCCAAATCTCGAGGTTGAATGTCAGATGTGAGATTTGATCTCGAGACTTTCCAGCTCGATCGGAAGAAAGAGACGCGTCTTGATACCAGAAGCAAAAGATAAAGCTTGCTTACTCTGTGGATGAGGAGCAAAACCTCAAGAAAGATTGAGGTTGGGGTTGTCCGGGCGTGAGGTCGGGAGTGAGATGTTGTTGTTGAGAGGAGGAGCAGGTTGGAAGGAAATATTTACGTTGACGTTAGCGGCCAGATATCAACAAACGAGAGGGGAAGAAACGTCATTTTTTGACGCTCGGGTGACTGTTTGAGGAGTGTGACTCTCGTAAACCGTTTGCACGTGAAGGGGTGAATCTCTGTGAATTGGCGTTTAGGTGAATGTGGTGAGTGACTAAATTCACGTGAATGATAACCAAACTGATACAGGACAGTGGAGGATATGAGAGAAATTGGGCAGACCAAGTACGATGTACTACTATCCATGACATCTTAGAAATTTTCCTTCTCCAACATGATCTGGATGTTGTTGTACCCAATCTGATATAGGGGTAGTCCTCACATACTTTACGCTTATGAACAAAGAAGACCTTCGACTTTCACTATGCAGTTAAGTGAAAGTTTGAAAAGAGTTAGACTGTACAATATGTAACATATACAGCAGGTTTACCGTAGTCAAGGAAATATTGGGCCGTAGAAAGGGGAAGATGATACATTACTTGCAAATTCAAAGTTATGTTTCCAACGAATTTGGCAGAGACTACTTTGAAAATAGCAAATGAAATAACCTCACACCGTCAACAGATCCAGTACGCCGTCGAAATATGATTGATTCATAGACAATTGAGCTAGAAGTACTCCCTGTACGCCATATATCCTCAATTGAAAGTTTATCCGAATCCCAATTCCACCCATGCTAAGATTCAAAGCAATCGGGTATCGTAAGACATATCCTCCAGCGCCGGACAAACTCCTAGAAATCTATCACAAACCTTATCAGAAGTCCATAGAATCCACATCCATCTGGCCGAATGGGGTAAACTGCCGACGATCTTCGAACCTCTGAGCATCCAGCGAACTCTCACCATTATCCAAGTCCATCTCCTCATATGCTTCATCAAGTGAACGTTTCGACATTCGGCTGCCACCGGCGGGTGTAGGAGGTCCGGTAGTGCGCAAAGGCAGCATTGATGTGTTCGTGGCATTATCATCAGGAGTGGAATCGTCCATGCTGGCAACCGCCCTACGCGCAACCAGAATATCCCAATAACTAGACAGCAAATGCTTAAGGCCATCTTCATAGTTGACGCAAAACCGCTGAGCCTGACACACTTGCATGGCCTTGATGTGGTTCAGGGCGGGGAACATCTCCATGAGATACGCAGCAACGACAGTAGCAGATCTCTCATTCCCATTTTCACAAAACACAAGAACCTTTGGCAACGAGCCATCTCCCATTCTCGCATGAGCATCTGACAAGTGTTTGTTGATTATTCGCGTGGCTTGTGGGAACTTCTGAATCAAATCCTGGTTATCTGCGATGTCCACGCAATCGTACCCTATGCCCATCTCGTCTGCTACCTTTGCAACAGCATTCACTGTTGTTGAGTAGAAGCTGTGCGTGTATCTTACGGCAAGGACCATCGTGATGCATTCCCTCTGCAGGTATCCTTTATCCTTGACCGTTGAGAAGGGACCGAGATAGATGAATGGCATAATGGGTTGAGCTTCTCTCCGCTTGATGTATGACCAATCGAGTATATTCCTTTGAGCAATGAAACCTTTGATATCGATATCTTTGAGGTAGTTTAGATCGAGGTTCTGAGACTGCGGTGGGACCAGGTGACCAATATGAATATTTGGATTCGATTCTACGTTAAGCAACGGAGGGGGTATAATGATTCGAGGAGGCGTCGGGACACGATATGTGTAGTCTGCATTTCTCTGAACGGTGAGATGACCGTTCATCAATGTGCCGGAGGGGTTGTTGGAATCCATATTAAACGAAGGGTGATATCGAAATCTGGCGAGATAGTGAGTGGATGATGCAACCGAGTACTTGGAGCAAACACTAGCAGCAAAGTACTGAGGTAGAAATGTTCATGAATTGGTAAGGTCGTGTATCCAGGCAACGATGAGGCAAGGCGTAAGGTAATGGAGAGGTCAAAGTAGGGAGGAGCAGAGGCCGGTTCCTGGCAGAGTACTTTCACCTTTTAACCTTTCAATAGCTAGAAATATGGATCTTGAAGGACGATCATTCATCTTGAATCAGCAGTGTAGAGCGATTGATGGCGGGGAAAGAACTTGTGAATATATCATTTGCTCGCGGTTCATCACCTGAAGTTGCGAAGAGTTCGAAATGGGCGTTGTCCCCCTCCAACGCATTCACATACTTGTAGAACCACCTTGACGAGTCACGGGAACAGCAACGTCAAACTCGTCAAGTATTAGAAATGATAAATTAAAGTGCTTTGAAGCTAAATACATCCTCCAATTCCCTTTTTATACATAGAAAGCGCCTGAAGGCCTTTTCCGAGCCTAAATGAACGTACAATTAAGACGACTTATGCTAGATCCCTCTCAACCAAATGCCCAAATACTAAATACCATTCCAACGCCGTCGAACAGAATGCATTCATATACACACATTATACACTATAGTTCTCATCTGACCGAAGATATGCGTCTACAACTGATTTGACAAGATCGCCTCAGTGGCACTGGAAATGTAAGCCCTCTTCGCGTCGAGGTTCATGCCGAACCGATTTTCCAACTCTCTGCGAATGCCGCTCTTGGTCGTAGTCATCATATCTGCATTCCGTAGGATGTCTCTGATTTCGGCTAGGATGGCATCATCAGCGGGTAGCATGCCCATATCCGAGTTCTCCATTTCGCTGCTGTAACCGTAGCCAGAGGGAGCGAGAGAAAGTCTAGAGCCATAACGAGGAAGTTCCATTTGCGACATGACCCGACTGGCTGGGATGCCATACTCTGATGGAGTGAGACCGCCACCGAGGCTCTTGGTACCGTATGAGATGCCAGAAATTTCAGATCGGTCATCACGTTGCGTCTGAGCATCCCAGAGCTCGGCTTGGTACTCTTCCCACTTCTTACGAGGAATGGTGTTTGGGTCAAACTTGCCCTCATCACTGATGACAACTTTCTGTCCCTTCTCACCGGTAACAATACGGGTATTACCCCATGAGAAGTCATCCATCTTCCAGAAAGAGTAGAGCGGTAGGAGGAAAGCGAACAAGGGTGTAGCGAGAATATAAACAATCATCCACCCAATCATCTCCCACTTTCGCCTAATAATGAAGATAATAGCTTGGAGACCGTAAATCGCACCCAATAGAATAAATGCCGTGACTGGTACAATCGATGAATCATGGATGAGCAGGTATATGAGATAAATGATATAACCAACGATAACTGGTTGGACAATTGTACTGAGAAGGTCCAAGAAGACGACGAATCTCATACTAAAGCAACAGAAACCGCAAAGTTGTTGTAGCGGAATGAGTTCTATCAAGTTATGAACGGTTGAATTGATCCATCGGCGACGCTGTGACAAGAACACAGCCATACTGTCTGGAGCAATCGTCCATGCATGCGCACGGAAGTTATACTTGGTCTTGTACTTTGGGTGGAACTTGAGGAGAAGAGTAGTCAGATATCGATCTTCACCAAGGTGCAACAAATTTTTCATGTGCAAGGTATCAACTCGAGTGATGGAGTATGCTTCGATGATCTCTCGGCTAACGAAGAGAGGCTTCCCAGTCTCAGCGGCGCGGATGCGGTACATCGTGAAACAACCTGGAAGACATGTGACCGATCCGAAGAGTGACTCGAAAGCTTTCGTGAGGTTGTGCGAGATATAATATTCGTAAACTTGCATCATGGTAACCCACGAAGAGTTTGCATTCGTGAGAGATGTCTCACCACAGAGACCAATCAGGCGAGTGTCATGAAGGAATGCTGCTATCATTCGAGTAGCAGAGTCGGGTGCCACGACTGTATCAGCATCGATTTGCAATAGGAATTCGTAGAATGTAGGATTGACGCCGATAATGTTTCGGATCTGATGATGCATCTCAAGTTCGAGTGGGGTCATTGGAAGATTGTAGTGAACCCGATTTAAAAAGCGCATCAGAATCATTTGTGAATCACGTTTACCACGATTCCCAGGCCTATACCGTAATTAGTCGAGGTACTAGATTCCATGAGACGAGAAAACTCACTTTGTGACCTCGGAAGGTTTACCAGTCTTGACGACAACCAGGAACGGAACGATATGACCTTGAACCTCGTATAATCCGGAGTAGACTTTCCCCATATTGTGTTGTTTCATTCCTTCACCTAGAGACTCGAAACTCAATGGTTCTGGGTCCACAGTCTCTGATACACCGAGAATATCAAGAACTATCCTTGGTGTTGGTCTATCGTTTCCTTGACCGACGATCATACCGTCGCAAATAATGACCATGAGTTTGCGCTTATCGTCATAACGCATTCTAGCAGCAGAGTCGATGGCACGACGTAGTGACTCCTCGTCCTCAGTATAGGCTGGGACAGTGCAGATGACGAACTTATCGAGGTTTTCCGGGTTATTCTTCATGCCAAATTGCAACGCAGCCAGGAATTTGAAGCCGATAACAGTGACCAGCAGAATTGAAATGGCCAACAAGAACCATTTGGAGAACAAGCATTGAACGGAATTCCGAGTGTCGAGATCACCAACGTAAAATAGTCGATCGAGACACTGTTGTTGGGTCTCACGAAGTTTAGAGCTCATTCTGAGATTTTCCCAGTATTTGGTAACATCGTCGCCGGACTGCGATTGGAACAATGAAACAACGCCGTCATGCATGAAATCTTGATCAGGAGGTGGATTCTCGGGCTCCTCACCAATCTTATAAGCTGGTGTTCTCCCGCCCATCAGGTAGGAAGTGAAATCATAGACGCGATCATTCATTATGGCGATAGAGTTGCCTTTCTTCGAAAGTGTTCGAACATATTGTGCAGTATAACCAATTCTTCCCTTTTGATAACTTGCTCTGAGCATATCTTGTGTCTGCCACCACCACGCTGGACGGGTATCATTCTGAGAGTAGCGGAAGTCGTGGAACCGAGCGTACTTGTCAGTTGTTCCAACGGCATTAGTCGTAGAAGAGTAATTGCTAGTCTTATAATCGAGTTGTACTGCATCGTGTATTTTGCCATTGGCACCTATACATAGAGCATTGACCTGGACGGGAAATAGATTGGTAGCGTCCTTGCCGGCGTACTTTTCCAGGAGGCGGTCCTCAATGATATTGGGGTAATGACGAGGAATGAATTTACCAAGATCGTACACGATCCCACGGATACCGACGTACATTCCGCGACCATCCTTACCGTCATAAGAGCTTAATTCTTGGAAAGAATATACGTGTTGTGTGGGGCAAATCAGCATTGGTATGCCGACTACAGATCGATTAGTACGTCAACTGATATTTCAGCCTGTTATGAAGGCTTACCCATCATGAATACTACGAGCATACAGCTCAACCAGATCAACATGTTAATCGCCAACTTCTCTTTCCAGGCCATGCGAATGTCCCGGCGTTTGAATTTGGGGAATAGCTTCAGGAAAAAATGAGGGACGAAGAAAGTCAAAGAATAGACGATGAATAGCCACCTCTTTCGACTCCCCGAAACAGGTTCCTGGTCAATCTCTTGCATCTTGGCCTCAGTACCCTTTTCAAGCATTTGCTCTCGAGTCTCAAGGTTACGGAACATATCACCACCAACCAGTGCGGAGGCGCCGGCGTCAGATTTTGCATCCAAATCTCTGCTGCCGAAATATCCACCAGCTTTATCGTCATGGTAGAAGGCACCGGGAGAGCTCTGCTGAGAAGCCATTAGATTGACCTTAGAGTCACCGAACGAACGTGCGGCATCTCCGGGAGTGAGCAGACCCGAGCCGTTATCGTCCCCAACGTAGAGGCCACTTGTTGGAAGTTCAGGAAGATTTGCTACTTCCAACCATCGACGTTCACTCAAGAAGACACCCGTTGTACCTACTCGCGCCTCATTCGAAGGCCAAACCCTGTCCTCGACCACCATTTCGGCTCTTTCCCTTTCTGAGGCTACGACCGTAGCTTCACCCTCCGCAAGTCCCAGGAATTCGCCAAATGGGAGGAACAAGCTGAAATCGGCGTTTCGGAGACGTTGGCTGATCTCAGCAATTCCGAAGGTTTGCAATTGAGTCCTAACACATTTACTATCGAATTGATTCGCAATTCTTCGATCGTTTGGCTTTAGGCAGAATACAAAATAGGGGTTTGCCTCTGGTGCGTTAAGTGATTTCGAGATACTTGAAAGCGACGATAGAAACTGAGCTGCAGCTCCTTGTTGGACTTGAGACTCTGATTTTCCTTTTCGAGTTCTGGACGTATTACTCTTCGTATCGTCAAAGTCACTTCCATGGTCATCGTCTAGAACATTGGTCTTCTTTGTACCCGACCGCACTGGTCTGTCACCTCTTCTCTTGGCCATACTTGGTTTCCTCATCGGCTTTGAACTAACCGATGCTTGCATGATTGCTGTCTTTTCCCTTGGGTGGACAACGGTGTTGAGAGCGTCTTGTCCAAACAACTCGCGGACAAAGTCGCTGCGAGTAGAATTGATGAGATTCATAAGATCACCTGAAATTACCTCTCCGTTGTTTTCGATTAAGCCTTCGACCGGATAATCAACCTCGCCAGAGAAATGCTTGACGGTAAAGGCGGCATTAGAATTGTGGGTAGCGAAATTGCTACCGGGGAGAATGGCAGTAGCACTTCCAACAGCAATAGCAGGATTTTTCCCATCGAATCGTTTTCTAATACTCTCCAAGAATTGCATATCAGTCTTTCCTCGTCGCATTTGGTCGTCAAGAATGCCGAGTAAGCCATTTCCGGGCTTGAGCAGTCCTTTAACAGCATCAGAGTTGTCGAAGTAACTTGTGGCTGGTACATTGACATCTTCGGTTTCCAACAATTCCGCCTTGCGATCAAAAAAGCTTTGGAGGCAGAAGTTGTAGAGTAATTCAGTAGCCGCATTATTCAGAAGCTGGTCTAGGGTTGAGCCAGTAGGAGAGTCATAAGCGAAACCGGGAAAATCGACAATGGAAATCGTATTCCCTATGGTATCTTCCAAGGCACAAACCCTCTTGTTGATTGATTCAATGACGTACGCAACCAGAAGAGAGTAAAGCGTACGGGCCAGCTCATCGGCATTCTCGCGAGCGCCCTTTGGGTCGAGCATAACGGTAACACGTTCTCGATGTAAAGTTTTACTCTTATATTGGAAACTGGTCTCGAGATCCTGCATTGTGACACCGAGGAAGGCGGCTATAACGGCAAGAACATCCTTGTTCTTAACCAGTGTTTTCTCCTCTCCACCTTCGTGAGAATATCCACCACTTTCATCAGGTGCGGGGGTTGTTGCCTGACCAGTCATGAATTCTAGCTGTCCGATGTGGAGAATGGTAGCAAGAATTTGACATATTTCTGCAATTTCGCTTCGCGGGAACTCGAGTTTGCGAAGAGCTGTTTTAAAATGTTGAAATCCCTCACTATCGTTGATGCCAACTTTAAGTTGGGTAGGGTGACCTAGATACCTCCATCTTTTTGAACCTGAGCCCACAGAAGCTCGATTACCGACCTCATTGTGAACTACCCCTGGTGCGTTCAATCCAAGGTGATCTTTTTCGCTCCCACTGGTGCCTGCAAGGAGGTAGTAAAGTACGTGATAATTGCGTTCTCCAGTCGGTACAGTTGTTACCCTGCTCCTTTCCAATCTGTGGTCGAGTAATTTACCGCCGATTAACATAGGATGCATGGAAGCAGATGTGTCATATTGCAGTTCATAAAACAGGCCAGCTTTTGAAGCAGAAGGTGTAGTCGTCGATTTCGTAGTAGTCAAAGTATCGAAGATGAATGCGGCGTAGGACAGTTTACTGGACAGTGGGGTCGAGGAGTAATTAAGTAAGGCTGATAGGAGATGAGATCGTAAGGTTGTTTTGCCGGAACCGGATTCACCACTAAGATCAAGTTGTCAGTCCTAGTATCCGTATGTCTCTCTGAGCGGCGTATTCAGCATAGGAACCTACAGAAACACAACCGACTGATTCTCACAGCGGTGTCCTAAACGCGCCCATGCTCTTCTTGCCAACTCCTCCACGGCTCCCATACCCGAGCCTTCCTTTCCGCCATCAATGCCACGAGCAGATGAGGTGTATGTATTTAAAGCAATTGTTGCATGCGAGGATAACTGTGCTGTAGGAAGATGCCCATGGAAACGGCTCGCGAGGTGGGCTGTCAAATGGGTATCCGATTGAAGATGAGCTGGTAACGCGGGTAGGGATGGTTGATTGAAGGTGGCCATAATGCAGCGAAGCGTCCCTGAGGGATCGCAAGACGAGTGAAGGTCAAGACAAGAGTATGGAATCGAATTCGAGGCTGGAAACAGGCCGTGAGGGAGGTTTGGAACAAACAGAGGCGTATTTCAAATGGCCCCTAATTGTGTAAGTGTGGCTTTTGAATATCGAACCCTGGAGGTTAGAGGGTCGGAAACAAGCACACAATCGAATTAGTAGCGAATGTCGGAAGAAAAGAAACGAAGGTGAGGATAGAGAAAAGAAAGGGGCGACGAGAATTCTCGCGTTCGAACGAGGGGTTGAGGAGAAAGAGGTTTGTTGGATGGGAGATGTTGAAGGAGAAGCAAGTAAAAGTTCGTGAGTTGAAAGCGGGACCCAGGACCCAGGACCCCCTGTGCTTTAGATTTTTAGGTTTCAGGGCTTAAGGGCTCGTTGCCTCCTCAACCCCCTTGCGAGGCTACCCGAATGCACCATCATCAGCTTCCCAGTAGGTACAAATACGGGTACACAGCAGCAAAAATAGCCTTTTGAATCCCGAGCGTCCCCATCCGTTCAACATAAACACGAGCAGTGCCACGAAGTAGGTCACCTTGGAATATTATAGAGAAATTACCACTGTACCCTAGAAGTCTACTACAATTTTCTTTACGTACGACTGCACCAAGTCTCGAGATTTAACGCGTCAATTTTTAGTTGTAGATGTTCACGCTAAAGATTCTTACGTGCCATAGCGCCAAAATTACAGGTAAACCTCATACCCTTCAGTCGGAGAGAAACAGTTTGACATAATCCCACCACTTCGAAGTCTACATGAGTACAGGATCTGGGGACTTAATCTACTGAAAGCTGGATGGTGTTCCCCAAGTCTTGTTCGACCTTAAAGTGTTTGCTCATTTTTCTCCTCGAGTGGCGCATCCTCGCGATGAAGATGCAGACGGGATGCAATCGATAGTTGATATTAAAAGGTCGCGTCATCGTGAACTGTTATCGATAGTGGATGGCAGGCATGCGTGAAAGTCAACTCTATCACACTCTGTCAGTTTAATATTGTAGCATTATTAGATATTTGGGCAGGATTTGTACTGTGAGATTGTACTGTGAGAAGCAAAAGGAGAATTCCCTTCTCATGTTTGTATCCGTACCCATCTGAGACCGTTTCAACAAAACCGACGACAAAAAATCTCTCCATCGCCTCCTTTATGTCTTGTAATTATTTTGCTTTAGCGTAGACGGCTTTTTCGTAACGTCTCACAAAAGGGGTAAGGAGAAGGCCCCAAAAATAGGTTGTCTATGCATAAAGCCATAGAGTGACGGAACCCACCACTTGCACCCCCTGAATTCGAGGAAAAGTGACACTCTCTGGCCTGTATTGTCCAATGATCGTAGTTCGTGTTGTGAGCCATGATTCGAATTTCGCCACACTCTCGCATTTGAGCATCTGGTGTTTTCGTCCAAGGGGGGCCCTATTGCCCACCAAAAATTTGTTTGCCCGGTTCCCATACCCGATACGGCTTGGTGCCATACGACCGTTGCTCTGCTGGAATGCCTGCATTCTGTACTGTCCTTGCCCAGCTACACTATTCTCGCTCCTTCACAACCTCATCTTGTCGACACTTCTACCTGTATCGACGCTCTTCAAACACCTTTGATTCTTTGCTTTTCACCTTCTTTCTTTCAATCACGATCGCTACATAATCATAATTCTTTCGTTTCAACTTCTCGCGTTATCTGATCCCCTTTACGGCTCCTCGAACTCACATCCAGCACCCGCCTACGCGTCAGTGAACGATCCCACATTCGTTAGAGAACCCTTTCAAGAAATACAGCAACATTGGAAAAAGTTTGCCTTACTGAGGAATAATTCTTGCTTCTTGTCGTAAGGCTAAGAAAGAGGGGCAATCATACAATTTCCTCTGTCGACCCGGCAGCCCTCCCGAGCCGGGTCAAATCGCCTTCAGTCCATTCTACAATTGAAATCCGGAGTTGCTTCCACCCTGCCTCGCAATGGCGGCCTATTCTAATCGCATGTCTACTTACTCTAACGTCTCCGCCGGTCCTAGGCCCCAGAATCAAGCCTCAACACAGGTCTCAACCACAACCCTCCTTAACGCTCTCCACACCAGCTATACATCGAGCCAACCGTATTTCCTCGAGCCTAGTACAAGTTTAGTGGTCAATACTTGGGTAACTGCGGCGAACCTTGGGCCGGATGGTCGATACGGTGGGACAGTTGATGTCGAACTCGGACGTAAAGCTTGGGAACATGCTCGACGACGAGCAGAAGATGGATGCATTGTGCTCTGGTAAGCATAGCATCAAATGCGCATAAGCGGAAACCTACTTACACAAAATTTACAGCAACCTACACGAATCCGCACCATGCCTCTTCGCTCCATTCATATCTGCTCTTCCATTATCCGTCCCAGCCGTTTTCTATACCTCCCTAGATGTGGTACGAGCATTCACTCATTGTGTAACCCCACACAATGCCTCTGCTCCGAGATACTCTTCACTTGGTGCCACATTTGCTATGTCATTAGCAGGTAATATCACAGGGGCTTCCTTAGCTTTATCTACGTCAGGTTTAGATACCTCACGAGGATTGATCAACGTTCCCTCCGACCCTGGATACCGGGCCTTTGATGTCTTCTACTATCTCACTACAAGCTCTGCGTCACAGGCCGAGAGGGAAGCCCTCAACTTGAAACCTTTGTCTAGCTACTCATTACTCAACAAATCCAACACATATCGCCCACCCTCCTACCTGATCAGTGCCGACGATGAAGCGGCAGCTGAGGACTTCAGATCCAATCTTAGGGCTATCGGTATTAAGGGGAAGAGTATGCGTAACCTTATCGCTGCGTTAACAGCACTTCTCAAACTTGGAGACTCCCTTGGGTTTCTCGTAGATCAGGAAGTTCTGGCCGACATTTGCCAGGAATGTGCGCCGTTTCTTGATCTCAGTCCAGAGGTGCTTCAAAATAAATGCGATACTCTAGAGCGCGAGGTCCTGATTTCTGCCATATACGAAGCTATTGTTGATTGGGTAATTGCCCAAGCTAATATCGCCATTCGACAAGAGTTACGTGGAGCAAAAATCGATCTTTCATCCAGTGGTAGCGATTTCGACCGATCTGGAGCCGCCACTCCCAGGTCCAGCGAAGAAGATGGGGACACAGTTAGCATTACAGTTGTTGACATTCCTGACCCTACCCTTAGCAAGGCCGTTGCTCTAAGGAACGTATTTGACGATACCCAAGGAATCAATCTGGAAATGAAAGAAGATGGGGTAGAAATCATACCAGCCGGATCTTCCGTTCTGAGGGAAATGAACGCTGCAATTGCTGCCAGTGAGGCCGATCTGGGTATCTCTTCTGGGCCTCTCGGACGCGAGCGCGAACTGGAGCGCGACCGTCGAGAGGGAGTGCTTGAAAAGCTAGTTCACCACATGCCAGACGGAACGCTAACGAAAGAGATTCTGCTGCCAACAGCCGGGGAAGGAATTGTACTAGGAAAACATGGACGTTTTGAGTTACCCGCAATCCTCAGTAGCAGCCGTGTCTGGTTTCAGCTTTCATTGCATCCTACTGATGAATCTCCTGCAAATCTAGCTCACGCCGCGTCCACGACCTCGGCATGGTCGGCTGCCTCGGTTTCTAGCCAGTTAAGGACCTGGAGACTTCCAGAATGGTCCAACCGTCGAAATAAGAATCTCGAATTCACCGCCGATTTTGATCTGGATGAATTTATCCAACGGTACTCCCGTCTCGGTTGTAAAGAGGGTAGAGACGGTGTTGAAAGCTGGGCTATGGAACGCGGCTGGAGTAACGGCGAAGTGGTTATCGGCAATGAGCGCATTTGGATTCGAGAGAGCGCATGGTGGGAAGCGGAAACCATGCTGGACCTCAAACCGATCGAAGATCCCTCGCCAGCTAACATGCTAGGTGGTTTGGTTGGAGCTGCAGGCATGGAAAGTGGCTACTCAGTTCAAAGCCCCGGTCTTGGAGGTGGATTCTTCGGACCCCAATATCATGATGAGCCTACTCCCCAAGGCAGCCGTGACAATCTTCTTCAACGCCAGCAAAGCTCAGCTACTATGAACGGAGCTCGAAGCGTTCTCGGAGCTCGTTCACTTGCACCTACTGCTGCCCGCACAATGCACAGTGCTGGTGGTGGCGATTACGGCCTAGGTCGCAGAGGTGACGATTACAAAGGGGATATAGCATATGATGGCTTCGATCCAGAACTAGCTGATGGCAAAGTGGTTGAAGAACAACCTATATCAGGCACCCGAAAGATTTGGGTCGCGATTGTATGGGCATTGACCTTCTGGATTCCGTCGCCCCTGCTGTCTTTCGTTGGTCGTATGCGCCGACCGGATATTAGAATGGCTTGGAGAGAAAAGGTTGTTCTCGTCTTCGTCATTTTCTTGATCAATGCCGCCATTGTCTTCTACATCATATTTCTAGGACGGTTATTGTGCCCGGATCGCGATAAAGTATGGAACGAGAAAGAAGTTTCGTACCATCAGGGTAAAAATGATTTCTGGGTAAGTCATCGTGGAGTAGTGTACGATATATCAAGCTTCTGGAGGCAACAACACAGCGACATCAATGTCAAAGTGACCGACACCGTCATGGAGGGCATCGCTGGAAAGAGTGTCGACAACTATATTGTACCTCCATTGACTTTAGCTTGTCCCGGGCTCGTAAAAAACCCAAGTCTACAACCTCTTCAGTTCAATACCAGTCTAGAGCAACGTGAGGCTGTGCATATATCTGGCAAGCTGCAACCGGATATTTCCAGCGAACTCCACCATGACGATTGGTACTCAAACAGGTTCTTACCCAGGATGCGAGAATATAGGAAAGGAAGACTCGTAATTTCAGAAAAGAAGATCAGAAGAGAAGGTAGGAATGACCGTCACATGTGGTTCACAATGGGAGATAGGGTTTACGATTTGACGGATTATTTCCATACCATTGAATCGGTACCTGGCTTTACGGAGTACGAATTTCTTGATCCTAAGCTTGTTGAGATCGTACAAAGCAATCCTGGAGGCGATATTACCGAAGACTTCCGGAGCAGATTGAACAGGACTGCAAGGCGTGACAACCTCGAGTGTCTCAGTCAGCGATTTTACGTCGGTAGGACTGACATCAGAGACACCCCGAAGTGTCAAGTAAACAATTGGCTCTTACTTGCATTCACGCTCGTCATCTGTGCCGTCATTCTTGTAAAGTTCTTAGCTGCTCTTCAGCTCGGTTCAAAGCGTCGTCCATCCCCTCAAGACAAATTTGTCATCTGTCAAGTTCCTGCTTATACCGAAGGAGAGGACCATCTCCGAAAAGGCCTCGATTCTTTAACGGCATTAGCATATGACAATAAGAGGAAGCTAATCTGCGTTATCTGCGATGGTATGATTGTTGGTGGTGGTAACGATCGTCCTACCCCGAAAATCGTCCTCGACATTCTTGGTGTCGATCCTAAGATTGATCCTCCTGCTTTACCGTTCAGGTCTGTAGGACAAGGTAGCGAGCAGCTCAACTACGGCAAGGTTTACTCTGGTCTCTACGAATATGAAGGCAATGTCGTCCCATACCTTGTCGTAGTCAAGGTTGGAAAAGAGTCTGAGCAGGGCAAGTCAAAGCCTGGAAATCGCGGCAAGAGGGATTCTCAAGTCCTTCTCATGAGCTTCCTCAATCGTGTCCATCACCGCTCGTCTATGAACCCTCTTGAGCTTGAAATGTTCCACCAGATTAACAATATCATCGGTGTGGATCCTGAGCTATATGAGTACCTCTTCATGGTTGACGCCGATACTATGGTCAAAGAAGATTCGCTCACACGCCTGGTTGCAAGCTGTGCCAATGACGCTAAGATTGCCGGTATTTGTGGAGAGACTAGCTTGGAGAATGAAGAACGCAGTTGGTGGACTATGATTCAGGTCTATGAATACTATATCTCCCATCACCTGGCTAAGGCGTTCGAAAGTTTGTTCGGGAGTGTTACCTGTTTACCTGGATGGTATGATAAATCTCTTCCCTCCTCCACACATTGACTCACAAAATTACAGTTTTTGCATGTATCGACTTCGCACAGCGGACAAGGGTAGACCTCTGATCATCTCTGATAAGGTCATCAACGAATATAGCGACATATATGTCGACACCCTGCACAAGAAGAACCTACTCTCGTTAGGAGAAGATCGTTACCTCACCACGTTAATGACAAAGCACTTCCCACAAATGTCCTACAAATTCGTTCCAGATGCCAAGGCTCAAACGGCTGCCCCTGAGACATGGAGCATTCTCCTTTCCCAGAGACGTCGTTGGATTAATTCCACCATTCACAATCTCTGCGAACTCGTCTTCCTCAAAGATATGTGTGGCTTCTGTTGTTTCAGCATGCGTTTCGTCGTCTTCATCGATCTCACCGGTACCATCATCCTCCCCGCCACATGCGTCTACCTCGGTTACCTCATCTACACCGTCTCAAGCGGAACGGGTCAGTTCCCCATGATCTCCATTGTCATGTTAGCAGCGGTATACGGTCTCCAAGCCATCATCTTCATCATCAAACGCCAGTGGCAACATATCGGCTGGATGATCATTTATCTCATCGCGTTCCCGGTATACTCCTTTGCACTTCCCATCTACTCCTTCTGGAAACAAGACGACTTCTCCTGGGGCAACACTCGTATTGTCATCGGCGAAAAGGGTAATAACAAGATAGTCGCTATTGCTGAGGACGAGCGCTTCGACCCCCGCTCGATCCCGCTTCAAAGATGGGACGACTACGCCACCGCTAACAACCTCCCCGGCCGCCGTGGTGTCCTTCCCGGCGCCATCAGCGAAAAAGGCCGCGCTACTGTCTATGAAGATGGTGGATTTGAGATGGACGATATGCAGAGCTTGTACGGCTCTGTTAAACCGGCCTCAACCATCCTGACAGGCTTCCCCGGTGGTGGACATATGCCACCCCAGAGCCCCGCTTTTGGAGGCCTGACAAGGCAAAGCACATATAGCAACTTCAATCGGTATACCGATAACCCAGTAGATGCGCAGCAAAGCAGACTTATGAGCATGGGCAATATGTCCGACGTCTATGCGCAAAACTATCCCTACGGTCAGCATCGCCCGAGTATGGGAAATCAGCTCCAGTCGTCCGACAACCTTATGACAGGCCATGCCCCGACACCACCACTCAACCGAGGTAGATCGCCGCTGGGCTTCCAGTCAAGGCCACAGAGCACGGTCAACTTCATGGGTGGGCCGGCACAAGGTCCAACAGATGCCATGATCACTGAGGCGGTTCAGGCGTGTCTGAGGGAAGTCGACTTGGACAATGTGACTAAGAAACAGCTCAAGGCGCTCGCCGAGCAGAGGTTGCAGACGCAGCTGTCTGGTGAAAGGAGGATATTCTTGGATCAGACAATTGATTTCGAACTGGCGAATATGTAAGGGAGGAAAGGAAAGCGTGTAGTCGCATTTTACGGACGGAAAATATTGCATTAATATTGGGAGTTCTGTGTTTTGATTTATGAGTGGGAGATTTGTTTCTATGCTTTTTTCTGTACACGTTCCTTTGGATGAGAGGGGGGTTGTGTACTCCGTGTGTAATGATCTATGTGTATATATTTATTCCTACAAATAATCTCTCCAACGATAGTTGATGGGCTTTAATTCACGCTATATCTATTGTAGTGTGAATATCTTACTGAGACTGTAATCCCACCACTTCCATTAACGTCTGGTCCACACGCGTCTAGGGTCCGTGCATAGCTTCAACGTCCAGCTCAGAGCTCCCGCCGCAATCCCCGAAGCCATAAGCCTGGATATCATCCCACCTCACCCCGAAGAAAATACACCCCTAGATACCCTCTTCTCGTCCTCTATACCCCTTTTCTCTCTATATCTCGTCAGATATTTCCCCTCTTTGTACTCTTCACCATGGCTCAAAAGAAAATCGAACAATGGGAAGTAGAGCGGTACTGGGAGATCTTCAGCTCGCTCTCAAACGGGGGAACGCACCTCAGCGGCTCACAAGCAGCGACAGTACTAAAGAACAGCCAGTTAAGAGATGATCAGCTAGAAAGGGTGTGGGACCTCGCGGACGTGGACGGAGATGGTAGTCTAGATTTCGAGGAATTCTGCGTCGTTATGAGGTTGGTGTTTGATCTGGTGAATGGGGTATGTTCCTGCCGAATCTTCCTGTCTTCTGAACTACGGAAGGTTGCTTTTCAATTTGTGTATAGTTTGGGGAGAATTCCAACGCATAGGCTGACTAAGTTCTCAGGATTTGGCAGACGTACCACAAACGCTCCCCGACTGGCTCATCCCGGAATCGAAAGCGCACCTCGTCCAAGCCTCGCGCGCCCTCAGCGGCTCACAACCCCAATTCGAGCGACCCCCCTCCCCCGAGGACGACGCGCCCGGCCTCAAAGACGGCTTCGACTGGTACATGCCACCATCCGACAAATCGAAATACGAAGAGATCTACGCCGCGAACAAAGACTCCCACGGTGACGTCTCTTTCGAATCCCTCTCGCCCCTCTACGCCTCCCTCGACGTCCCCGACACCGACATCAGCAGCGCCTGGAACCTCGTCAACCCGAGCGCCCGTGAGGCCGTAGGCAAAGACGCCTGTCTGGCCTTCCTCCACATCCTCAACAACCGCCACGAGGGGTTCCGCATACCCCGCTCCGTCCCGGCGTCCCTCCGCGCCACTTTCGAAAAGGGCAATATAGAGTACAACATCGAACGGGTGCGGTCGCCGGCCCAGCGTTGGGGCACCTCCGGCGACACCGACACGGCCACCGGCCGCAAGGCTCGCTTCGGCGATACGTATCTCTCGCGTCTCGGGGTCGGGGACCGCGCGGCATACAGGCCCAAGGGGACCGATTTCTCGGCTACGCGCCAGGACGCCGAGTGGGAAGAGGTGCGGCTGAAGAAACAGCTTAAGGAGCTCGAGGGGAAGATCGCCGCGGTGGAAGAGGCGGCGGAGAAGAGGAAGGGGAAGCGGGATTCGCGGCCAGCGCTCGTCAAACGGGAGCTCGAGCAGCTGCTCGATTATAAGAGGCGGGTTTTGAGGGATTTGGAGACGGGAGAGGGCAGGGGCAGGGATGCGGAGAATGTGAGGGGCGTTAGGGAGGATGTGGATGTTGTTCGGGAACAGGTTGATGGGCTGGAGAGACATTTGAGGGGGAGGGAGGAGAGGCTGGAGGAGTTGAGACGGTTGGTTGAGGAGGAGAAGGTGGGGAGGTGATTCAGATATGCGGTTGGGGAGGATGGGGAGACGAGGGGGATTTGTATTGTACACTACCCCCATTACTATCGTACAATTGCACAGCATGGCATTTTCAACGATTTCCGATCATCTGAAACCACCATCTCCCTTAGCGTAGATAATATCATTGCATGAGATATCCGATACACCACCACCGCCACCACCACCACCTCTACTGTCCCTGAAACCACCCAAAAGGGGGGAGATAAAGACCATTCTGCTTTTCGTTTGTCGTACCTGCTAATATAGCTCGTTTAAGCGTGTGGTTTGTTGTTTGTTATATCCGGTTTCAGAACCCGTTTTAGAAATAACTATTCAGCTATCTACTACTTACCACAATACGGCTACCTCGGCAGCGTCCAGACTCGGTGTGGTTCCGATATCTAAGTTAGAACTAGAGGTTTCGTGTGGGTGTATGTTAGGTCTGGGTCTAGTTATGGGGTTTGGATATATGCACTCTCAGAAGGGAAAGTGCTAGAGGTTAGGTTGGGTTTACGGTGTCGTGAAGAACAGAGTCTGAAGTCGGTTTTATAGGGGGTTAGGAGCGAGGGGAAGGATAAGGGTTTGGGTATATTGGATTGACGTGATTACCTGATAGGTAGATGTTGTGCTGGATAGGTATAGTTGTTAGTTGATCGGTGGGCGTTGAGTAGATAAGTTATTATACCAGCGATTATGTAGGCTAGGTTAAGATAATACACCGACAGTTATATATCTTAGGTTAAGGGATTATACTGATGATTGTGTAGGCTAGGTTGATATCCTAAGCCAACAATAATGTACCCTAGGCAGATATTCTAAACCAATAATTATGTAGGCTAGGTTCCTTTGTATTAAATGCTAGAACACTATCAGTAACCCACTTTACAATTAAGATGGAACAGTCCCTAGTCGCGAGAAGTCCACTTAAATTGGTATTGCGGAGGACGCATAGTATTTTACTGTCTGCGAGGAGTTCAATCGTAACGCTCTCCCGGAGCCCGGTGATCTGAGCAATAGTCCATCGGAGACCTTGGTGTCCATAGGGGTGTTGTTCTTGCAATTCCACGGGTCGTGGTTTGCGATCCGTTGTTTAATCGAGAAGTAAAATACACCATTAACCTATCCGAACACCTGCTTAAGAGCATATAGTAGTAACGAGGTACCTGATAACGTAACCCCTTTCTGACATGTAGGACTCAACATTTTACCATCCGTTCATCACCTGTTTGTATTCTCATCCACGACCTTTATCTCAAACATCGCGGGTAGTAAACCTGCAATGGTCTGAAACACTATTCCAGTAGGGGTTTTCGCTGTAGGCTAATCTGATCCCCCGCTTCCACGCGCCTTCGTCCGTCCCTGAACCTCAACCAAACCCCTAAACATGCTCCCATCCGTGTCCATCAACGTCCGCGGATCGCCAACTTCAGCAATCCTCCCCGCATCCATGACAACCACGCGGTCAAAGTCTAGAATAGTATCGAGTCGGTGGGCGATAGCGATGATTGTGCGGTCTGCGAAGCGGGTCCGTAGGATACGCTGCATGAGTGCATCTGTGGCGGCATCGACGCTGTTATGTAAGTCAGTAATAAACCACTGGTTCAGGAAAGGAGCCCCCCGTGAAATACCGTATAAGGGGGCATAGTTCTGAAATACTCGTACTCACCTGCTCGTTGCTTCGTCCAAGACCACAATCCTTCCCTCCATCACCATCGCTCTAGCCAGACAGAACAATTGTCTTTCCCCCTGGCTCAACATCCCCTCCACATTGTCCAATTTCACATCTAACACGCTCTCCTCTTCCTTCTTCGCGAGCACTAGTTTTTCCCACAAGCCCACTTCCCTCAATGCCTCTACCATTTTCGAGTCGGGGACCCCGGGTCTAGAGACAGTCCGCTCCCGCCACGGTGTAAGGTTTTCTCTCACGCTACCATGAAGGAAAAGGGGGTCTTGTGGAAGTGCCACGATCTTTGAGCGTAGTACTGCGAGCGGTATGTTAGACGTCGGTACATCATCGATTAGAATCTCGCTGCTAGAAGGATTGGGCTGGTGTAAGAGGCCGAAAAGCGTGGCGACGAGAGTGCTCTTTCCGCTGCCAGTGCGGCCGCAGATACCTATCTTTTCACCAGCGGCAATACGGAGGTTGAGATCCTGAAGAACAGGTGTGGCAGTGGGACTATAAGATGCTGTGACATTTCTGTATTCAAGGGCACCATGAGTAGGCCAGGTAAGCGGAGGAGGGGGCTGTGAAGTATCCCGTTCTTCGGAAGGTGTCGTATTTACAAATGAGCGGATACGAGCAACAGCACTCAGGGATGTTTCCAGATCGGTCCAGCTAGTGATCAAAATACGGATCTCGAGTCCGAGATCCATGATGCTTACGAGTGCAAGACCGAGAAAACCCGGGTCGAGCTTATCGCGTAGTGGAATCGCGAGACCGACGAGCAATGTTGCGATTCCGGCGACCATCAGCTCGAGAACGAGCTTGAGCCAGTTCTGGATGGCAAGAAGGAGGTAGAATGGAATGTTCGACTTATCCAGGAGTGTTTCGCTCTGGCGCTTGTACGCCTCAGACCAGCCAAATGCACGTACGGTAGAGATACCAGAAAGCGTTTCGAGGAAGTGAGTACAGAGAGGTGATTTCGCTTCGAGGTCCATCAGACGTACTTGGCGGGAAGTGCGCAGGTAGACTCTTTGAATAAGCCATGCGACAGCAAGTAAAAATGGGATGACAGCCGCTATGGGTGGTGTTGCGATAATAAGAACACAGAACTGTGCAAGCATCTTGAACGCTTCACCAGAGACATTTATCCAAGAGAAGGGAAGCATAATATCAACGATTATCATATCTTGAGAGAAGCGGTTCGTGATACTTCCAATGTCGGTCGTGGTTATAAAGGAGAAAGTTGCACGCATAAGGGTATCCAACTGCTTGCCATGTAATGCAAGACTAGAGTTAGGGATTAAACGGATGGCGAAGTGTCCAATCCAGAAGCTGACGAAGATGAAATCCAGCACTGTGATAGCTCCAAGGATACCGATATTCTGAGAAACCGCAGAATGAGTAGAGTTGTCAGATGCAGCCCAGATCTTCAGGAAGATGACTGTAAAGAATTAGCCAATTTAGGATCACAATGGGCCACTGATCTGTGTACAACCCTAGAATCGATACACATACACCCCTCCGTTCGGATACATGTACATCTTCCATCAACCAATTGGGCCGTTTATCATGCTGAAAGATACACTAAGCAACCCATACTGTACAAGTGCACTATAGGATTAGAACTAGCCTTTGAAGCATTTCATGGAGTAGTTGATAGCAAAGTGCGACTGTACTAGACGACTGCCGATATAAGCCACGATTGGTTGAGACAGGTGCGTGCGTGTACATCAAACGAAGAGAGTGTACTTTGTATCAAAACTGAGGTGATGTACGCAGACCGTAGGTCTCATGATTAGGAGAAAAGACTTACATTGAGCCGCAGTTGCCCCAGCACTGATAACCGTATTGAGCATGTATAGAATGACATCCGGTTTCCCAATGGCGTCTAAGAAGTAGAGCAGACATCTTATGTCACCAGATCTGCGGTCGAAATCATCACCAACTGGGTCCGCTGATACCGGGGGATGTCCTATTTTAGTTGATTTAAGCACCTCCCACTCTTCGTCAATGATATCTTCATGGGTGAATATCTCTTTCTCGGCGTCTTGTTCCTCTCGCGACGATCTGCAGATCTCCGGAAGATATATGGACTTAGTCGAGATTTCTGCAAAAGTTCCCTGCTCGACAATCCGCCCGGATGACATAATCACGATGTTATCCGCTTCAGTGCTCAGCCAATGTGTCGAATGTGTAGCAAGAATGATGGTTGCGTTGCATTTCCTCAAGATTCCATTTCGGCCAAAAATACGCGTGAAGACGAGCTTTTCCGTTGTACTATCGAGCCCAGACAGTACATCATCGATGACTAACGTCGACTTCCTAGAATAGACCGCTCGAGCTAAAGCTATTCGATTCTTCTGTCCACCACTTAAGGTGATCCCCTTGGAACCAACCATGCTCTGATCACCAGCCTTCAATTCTTCAAAGTCTTGACGGAGACCACAGCACCATATGACCCGGTCATACCACCCATGGTCGTATAGATCCTCCCCCACAATATTGTCACGGATCGAAGAGTTCCGGAGCCATGGTGTTTGCGCGCAAAAAGCAATTCCCATCTGAGATTCCTCGACCGTTCCCTTGATAAGTATGGTTTCCCTTACCAAAGAGTGAAGAAGGACAGATTTTCCAGAGGCCACTTTACCAACAATCATTGTGAAAGATCCGCTGGGAAGACTGAGGTTAATGTCGGATATAAGGGGCTTCCCCGACTCGATCTCAAATGAAGCGTTCCTGATCTGGACAACATATGGTCTATGTTGCGGAGCAGGCGATTTGTTCATGTCTTCTAGTTGAATAGATAAATTGCTTGTTGATCTTTTATCTGAGCTAGTAGGTTCTTTATCTATAATAGGGCCAGCTAGGTACTCTTGGACCCTTTCTAGGGAAGCAAGCCCGTTTTGAAATCGCGGTATATGCTGTAGTGTACCAAGTAGTGGTGTTGTGCTGAGCCGTAATGCGGATACCGATGTAAACAACGTAGTGTAGTAGAACCTACCACCGCTGTAAAGCTTGATGAGAGCGTAGCAGGTAAACGTGGTAAAGACCGTCAGTTGAAAAAGCACGTTTGCTACCAATATGTCAGCACTCGGCTCTACCTTTCATCAGATACTGGTACCTACACCCTACAAAGACCCAAAGTAGTAACTTTCGGATGTGTCTGGAAACAAGACCGTTTAGTCCTGAAGATCAACCACGTTAGACTACACTGACCTAGATTTTTCGACCTCATCCTCCCTTAGGTTCGTTAACGTATCCCGGACTGTCTCAACTAGACCCAACATACGGATACCTTTTGTCGCAGCGGTACAATGTGATATCGTTGTTACCCTTTTTTCCGTAGCAGCCATCCATGCTTCTTGTCGAGGCTTGATTATTTTAGAAACATATAGGCAGACAGCACTCACGGTAAGAATCGTAACCAATGCAGCTATGAAAGCGACACCAAGGCGAGTATATAGAATATAGAACCCAAGGCAGGAACTAATGAATACCGCTAGTACTGTTAGTAGTCTCAAAGCATGGGGGATGGCCTATGCGTACCCCAGAAGTCGTGCATGTACCTCGTAGCATCTACAACTTTTTCCACGTCGACGTTCATGAGTACCGTACTAATTGGACGTCACTACACGTAGTTCGGAAAAATAAATGTACTAAGAATTAGAGAATTCGAGATACATACGCAGAGCTCATATGGATCGCACTTGGGTGTGTCTGTAGCGTTTTGTCATAGATAGTGGAGATAATACATGCACGAAGCTTTGTACTGAATCTAGCGACCGCTTGAGAATGCCATGTGCTCGTAATAGCATAGAGCGTATAATTAAGTGCAAATGCAGCAACAAGACCATAACCAATATTCTTACTGTACCCTTCGGCCCGCTGAACGAAGGACACCATTGATGCTATAAGAAATGGCTGAGCAACTTCGGTTCTTGGAAAGTTAGCGTATTGGCTGCGATGTTGTATGATTCGACTCACCCGATGAACAGAACTCTAGGTAGCACTGGAATTAACAAATCACGTCCAAGAGTCTTGATAATGACGCCTATCAAGGCGTTTTTGCGGTTCTTGTCCGGTACTGATTTCCAGGCCTTCTGAAATCTCTCTTTCATAGCTTCAGAAGTCAAATCTTCATCGATGGAATATAGATCATCTGGAGTGAGAACCTTCCGATAGCCCCTGTATCGGTAAGCAATGAAGTGTACCATGAGTGAAACAAGATCAAGCTTACTCCTTGAAAAGATCATTCATCCACCAAAAGAATCTCTCAGCAAACAAACCAGTTGTCTCTTCAGGGGCAAGTTTCCGATCATTGTCAGCCGCTAAAAGCTGCCTCTTATCTAAGGACTCAAAAAGGAGAAGGATTCCAGTTAAGAATGTATGTACGGAAGCAGATGCGAGAAGGGATGGCGGAAAAGCCATTAAGAATAGAGTTCGGAGTCGCACAACATCACATATAAGCATAACCAAGAGAAAGAATTGGAGGAGATGACTGGGCCGAACAGCCTTTTGATGCTCAGCCCGTGAGAGCAGTAGGACGGTAATAGAAGCTAAAAACTCTAAACATGCTGAAGCAATAGACGTATTTGTTCTGTATGAATTGAGTTCACTCCAGAGAATAAGTAGAAGAACGGAAGAGACTGCATATAAGGTGCTCGCAACCTAACATATGTTAGTTCGACTGTATGGGTCAAAAATTGAAACCTAACAGGTATACGAGGGTTTTCTGAATATCACTAACAAGTTTGATGAAACCCAGATGAGATCCTTTTGCCACTCTTCTCCTCCTCTTCCGTAATGTTATCAATCGTAAGGGGCCGAGCAAGAGGAGCAAGCTCTGAGGTAACAACCCGAGCACGCTTTCTTCAAATAGAAGTGTAAAGTCAAATCCATCTCTGCAGTTTCCTGCCCATGGTCCAAAGGAACTATCGCTGTGACAAGCTTGGGCCATGATTTCGATTTCTGCAACCTTGTGAACAATCAAAAGCAACAACGCACGATATTAAAAGAGAATGTTTATGAACACATTCTCTTGAAATCACTGAAAATGATGTTTGACTTTCAACGTCTGACCATCAAGTGGGGTTGCGTCGATTTAAAAAATTAACGTAACTCTTTGCCCCATATCCGCGTATCATCAGGATCCATTTCCGTTCCTGAGACCAGACGCATCGTAAGCATGCTCAAGGAATAGAACTCTAAGAAAAAAGGAAGGCTAACGATGATCCCTAGCAGAAAATAGCAAGGTGGGGTTTTATTAGCCAGAGATATCAGAACTCAGGATGAGTGGTTAGATCTAAGGTCAACTCCGAATTCCGACTCCGTGATATCTAAGCCCGATTTAGCCCACCTGCCTATTTGAGCCTTAAGTACTCCGCACACGTGCCAGCGTGTAACGGCCCCAGCTGCGGTGACCCTTTGCATCAACGTGACGTGTCACACGCGATCTCTCGCGTTCCAAGTACATATTAAACCTCAAGACCGGACGGAAATCGAAACAGCGGATCATTCAACCCAATTCTCTCCCAACTCTTTCTATTCAAAGCATGACAAGCCCCTATATCAAACATAACTAAGGACTTCAAACTCCTCACTCACTATCGAACAACACCACCATCCCATACAAAAAGTCATCAGCCCAGCTCCTCATACAGCATAAACTATACGCAATGTCCCACCAACCCCAACCCCATCAATCCCCCTCCCATACTCCCTCCAACCTCCCCCATCCCCCCACCAACCCATCCACCCCACCAACCCGCCGCCCCTACACCGGCTCCTGCCACTGCGGCCAAACCCGCTACCTCCTCTTCCTGACCCTCCCCCCCTCCATCCTCCCTCCAACCTTCCCCACCTCCCGCACTCACACCGTCCGCATCCGCAAATGTAACTGCAGCACCTGCCACAAGACCGGATTCTTCCACGTGCGGGTACCCTGGGCGCCTTCCGATTTCCTCGTTCTCTCTCCCCTCAAAGACAGAGGTCAGTTTGGAGGACTAGATGTAGCGGAGATGACGGGAAAGGGCGAGGGTGTGTTGGGGGATTATACCTGTTTTGAGGGAAACCTGCATTGGTTGTTCTGCCACACGTGTGGGGTGAGGTGTTTCCTGTGGGCTGGGGAGGGGGAGGTGGTGGATGTGCGGGACGCAAGTGTTGATACGGAGACGATTGAGCGGCTGGGAATCGAGGGGACGAAGGTATGGAGGCCGAAGGAGGAGCAGAAGGATGGCGTTTGGGCGGAGGGGACGGGACGGTGCTATGTTAGCGTTAACGCGCATACATTGGATCAGGGGCAGGAGGGCGTGGATCTCAGGCGGTGGGTGGATGATGGATGGGTTTGTTATGTGGATAGTTTGGAGGATGAGGGGGAGGAGAGGGTTGGGAAACCGCATGTTTGGGGAACGTATTGAGAATTATGTTATGGTTATGTGATCATACTTGGTCAAATTTGGCTTTTTGGGGTATTGATTTATAGGATTTATCACATATCTCATGAATTTCCTCCCTCTATTTCCCCACCCTTCCTTTGCCAATCTAACCAACTACCCCTATATTCCCCAACCTTCTGATATCCTGCCCGCAACGCCAACTGCGCCGCTGCAGAACTCCTCACGCCAGCTTTACAATAAAACACAATCTCCTGCTCCGCCCTCGGTTTCGGAAACCCAAACTGGGCTTCGAACTCTTCCGCAGGCAGAAAGATGGCATCCGGATGCGTTTGCAAAGGCAGGTTGTGCGCAGTTGGGATCCTCCCCTGCTCAAGCTCATGAGGTTCGCGTACGTCTGTCCAATAAAAGCAAAATAGGTCAGCTATGACTTGCCCTCACTTCTGAAATTACGATGGATTGATTTGTGAGAAAGCAGACGCAACACATACCAACAAGCACCCTCTCCTTCCCCTCCCCGCCTTCCTCTACAATCCCGCTAATCTATCCATATTAGCCCAACCTTCACAACCTTCACACCAACCCGTCATACTCACCTCCTCGAAATCATAAACCTTACTCCCTGTCGGGGGTGCCGAATGCCATCTCACCTGCCCCTGTCCTACCGCTCCTGCCCTCCTAATCCAACCCTGGTTTCTGATCCCAGCTCTTGCATCAATGGCTCCCGGAACAGTGTGTATCGTTCCCTTGCATATTGATATGGATCGTGCTACGGATCGCGGAAACGAAGAGAGGGGTGTAGTGGGGAGGGAGAACCGGGGGACGAGGCGTGATGGTGGCATAGTTCGGATAGGAAGGATGGCTTTTACTGTGGTTGAGGACTGTGGGATGAAATTTGGGAGATTGGTGTTAGAAATGGAATGGATCCGATGATGCTATTGATCGAGTTTCGGCTGGGAGCTTTGGCGGAAAAATTAGCTATGACGGATATAGTCACGTGATCGGTACGTTTCTCTTATTGATAAATTGATTTTCGCATTTCTCTTGTATCATATTGTTTGTTAGAATATATATAGTTTTGTAGTGTATAGTTGGTACTTATCGGTTGCTGTACGGTACGCTTTCGACATTCTGCCCCGGTGGACACTCAAATCAACAGCTTTATACGTCTAGCTCAGTGTGTAAAGTCAAGCCAGAGATCACTTTTAGGGCAGTTTCACAGTAACCTAGGAGGGCCACAGCAAGGGAAAGCATAATAACGGCGATAGCTTGACAGAGCTCAGTTGAGAAAATATGCTAGCCCCTATCTCTTGCCATCCACCCTTCCATTTACCTATAGACGAGCAGTGAGATCAACCCAATTAATAAGACAAAATGCTCCGACACAAATATCCATCTCCCAATCCGCAGTAATCCATCCAAAACCTCCACCGGTCAAGTTTCTTAGAACCAGACAATTACGCCATCCCTATTTGCCACTCCAATATTACCGATTTTGAAAAGAGTCGATACAATCTAATGCCGATATATGGGTGAAGTTCTGAAAATATGAACACTGGTCTCGAAATATCAATCGTTTATACAGTCCCGATACCGTTGATCCCGTCTTGACTGCCCTCTTCACTCCCAATGTCTGTCCAACTACCAGGGGTGCTGATACCCGTTCGTCGTCCCTCTGAGCGTTGAGCATCGCTTCTCGAAATCTCGGAAAACTCGCTCATACCAGCATCGCTTAGTGTCTCCGACCGGTCATCTGGTTCGTAGTTGATACCGTCTGGTCTCAGTGTGTTATTCATCCTTTGCGAAACGTGGGTAGGGTCAAGCTCGTAGTAATAGTCTCCTGAAACGGATGGAGGGGCAGAGTTATTGACACTGTTTGGGAAAGATGAGAGAACTCCAATGTCATCAGCATTCGAGCCGGCGAGAGAAGCGGAAGTCGAGAAACCATCACTCGTTGGAGTTAGAGCACCAGTAGGTGACCCGGTGGGTGTGGGGACATCATCCCACACATCGTCGCGAGCCCACGCGGATGCAGTGTTATCATTGATCTCTAATTGTCCAAGCTCGGGAGTATGCGAATTAATAGAGGCTAATGAGTGAAAAGATCCAGTTATGGAAGGCGAAGCATATAACTCCTGTTCATCTCTTAAAGCTTGCTCTTCTCCTCGAGTCTCAGATGGAGAGACAGATACGTGGGAGCTATCTATGCTTTCGACATCCGATGCATCATTGTCAGAGACATCTATTAGGCAGTTGACATGTTCTTCCTCAGCTTCCGCTTGACGAGCAATCTCCTGTCGCAAGCGTTCTTCTTCCCAAGACATGCGAAGGGCAAGTGCCAAGTCGGGATCATTCGCTGCATCTGCACCTTCAAAAGGAGAGGGAGCGAGATCGGCTGGAAGAGTACTACTATGGCTCATGTGACTGTTGGAAAGTTCATCTTGCTCAGGTCTGATCATTTCGTTGTCCTCATCCGAGATCTCAGCTTCATCACCAAATGGATTGGCAAAAGATGCACCACGAGCAAAACCCCTTGAACCCCTAGTACTGCGACGATGAAGAACTGTTCTTGAGAGACGTTCTGACATTTCTACGCCAGTCGTCCGCAATTTACCGTCAGGGGCAACGATATCGTCAAAACTCTTGCTTTTATCTGCGCGGCTAAGGAGGGCAGGTTTTTCTCTTTTTTCGAGCTCTTCTTGACCTATGCGAGAAAGTACATCGAGATCAACAGCTATACCTTCCTCTCTAGCCTGACGAATTATCTCGGCCCTGTTTCTCTGCACTATCTCTTCGCGTCTCTTCCTCCGTTCTTCTGCAGCTTGGGCCGAGTTGGGGTCGGATTCGGAACGAGAACCGGGTTGTATATCATCACCAAGTGAGTGTAATGCAAGGGCTATTTTGCGGCGGGAAGAGTCGACCCATGCTCGAAACTGAGGTGATTCATATAGGGCGATGCCGGCTACCAGGATGATATTGGCGGCGATTATGACGCCTAGTGGGGGTAGGGTTAGCATAATTCACAACAGAAAGCTAGATGGGAAATTTGGAATACATGAAAGCATAGAAACGATGCCAATAGGATACAAGTGATGTAGTGGACTTTCGTTCGTCCGTTGCACCGCATTGTGTAAGAAGGGTAGCCTGGGTGGACAGAGCTTCGGGGAAAAGAAGACGCATGTTCGTACCTTTTGCAAGAGGGGTAGGCATCCTTGAGATATACACCTGTTAGCTCTCTCGAACTGTGAGCAGAAAATGGGCTCAAGATACTGTGGTCTTGATTTTTTGAATGTTGTTGCCTCGAGGAGAGTACGCAAGATGAAGGAAGAGTTACGTAGACCGTAGGTTGATGTACTAGACGGCGGAAAGATTGCCCCGGAGGGGGGAGAACGGGCCACTTTGCCACTGTGGCTAAAGCTCGAAACTCAGCCATAAATGAGGGGGAAATCGACCCAATCATTATTGGTCCATATCAGCGCATATTAGAACATGAGAAAAGGATATAAAACTGTAGTATCAGATCAATATTATACGTTGATCAAAATAAGACGGATGGTAGATAACCGAATCTGTTGCTAAACTTAGAGAATATATAGTGTTTCTAGATAGAAATAGTATACAGTATTGCTGAAATGGAATCACTACACAATGTTCCTGTATTAATACATAGTACTCCTATTTCACAGCATCACACCCGCCCAAAGACTGTCACTAGTGGCCCACGTGTCGTACGCGGTGGGCGTGGGTCGGTCGTGAAGTACAGGATGTAGAAGAGCTGCTAAATGATGTGGAAGAACTACTAAGCGTCGTAGAAGAACTACTGAGTGATGAAGATGAGCTACTGAGCACTAAGAGGTTGAGACGGAGTGGTGCAGTCGATGTTGGTCGCCTTATGGATGTAGATGTTGTCCTCCGCGTTGTAGTAACGGGCCGTTGAGTTGTAGTGGTTCGTCGTGTCGTGGTGCTTGACCGTCGGGCCGTGGTGGTCGGCTGTTGCCTCGTAGTGCTCCGTCGAGTGGCGGTACTTAACTGTCGGGCCGCGGTGGCCGGCCGTTGTGTTGTCGTACTCCGTCGAGTGGTGCTGCTTGACCGTCGGGTCGTGGTACTCGGCCGTTGTGTCGTAGTGCTCCGTCGAGTGGTGGTACTCGGTCGTTGTGTCGTGGTGCTCTGTCGAGTGGTGGTACTTAACTGTCGGGCCGTGGTGGTCGGCCGTTGCGTTGTCGTACTCCGTCGAGTGGTGCTGGTTGACCGTCGGGTCGTGGTACTCGGCCGTTGCGTCGTCGTGCTTCGTCGGGTCGTGGTACTTGTAGCCGAACGAGACGTGGTCGTTGTGCGAGACGTAGTGGTAGACCTTGAAGTCGTCGTACTGCTCGTCCGAGTGGAAGATGAAGCGGGACCCTGCTTGTAGACCTTGACTGAATTGATCAACCAGAATGTATCAGTAAAGGCCCTAGGATTGTTGGCAACATAGCGAACGCAAGAAGCCCATGAATCCCCGGGTACAATATTTGGGCACCCGGCTCCGACAAAATCTGGTCCAGCCCAAGTACCACAGAAATTGGTATTAAAGACAAGTTTGTTCTCCTTGAACTCCTGGTTGATATCGCATGAGCCTCTACTGGCTGGTTGGAAATTCGAAAGGGGTGTGCCCCAGTTTGATGGGTTGGGTCTTCCAGCGGTGATATCGGCTGGAATTCTGGCACGAGGGAAGTTCCAAATTTTGATAGAGGTCGCTGTCCACTCCATAGCGTACACGCCGCCACTAACACTGTTGAAACTATCTCCGTAGGTTCCTGGCCTATTGTCGTTAACAGCACAGCCGTCAAAACCACTTGATACCTGATATCCATTAGAAATCAACCCAATCTTCATGTCATTCTAGTACCTTTACGTACCGCGCAGTTATTCTTGACTAAAGAACCCTGCATACCAGAGCTCCCGACGGTGCATTGACCCTCGGTATGCAGAACCATGTGATTGCTCGATTGAGTATTTACGCCCTCGATGATGTCTATTTCACCTTTGCTGGGCCAAGGGTCTCCATAACTCCAAAACGCGGGCCATGTACCACAGTCGCTACCAGGCATGTGCACAATATCCGCGATAAAGAGACCTTGAGTCCATCTCTTACGGCTTTCGATTCTAACGCTTGGTCGTCCAGTGTCACCCTCCAAGGGGTATACGTTGGTTGTGTCTACTCCCATATAGGCAGCTCCGTTTCGAAAACCGATTAGTCCTAGAGTGGCCGCATCACTCCTAGACTTGTATCTTGTTCATCGTTAATAAACGCTTCCCAAGAAGTAAAGAGAATTCTCACTTTACGAATCCTTGAGTTGGATCGGTATCCGTAAAAAAGTCAAAGTTATTAAAGAACGTTGAACCCTGGAAATTGTCTGTAAGAGAGTAGACTGTATTCTGAGCTACGATAGGACTAAAGAGAGACGCAAAAACGAAGGAGCCAAAGCTCAAAAAGAGTGATGAGGAAGGCATCCTGAAAATGAATGACTGAAAAAGCACGAAAACAAAAGAGTGAATGAGGTCAGAGAGACGTGAAAGCCATCACAACGGACTGGAAGACGAAAGACTTTTAAGAAAACCTCCTGATATTATAACTAGTCATACGGAGGAATAACATTGAAGGTACCGCGAATCAACATTTCATAGCCTTGGGACGATAACTTTTCGCACTTGTTTGGGGGGAAGCCATCGTGGGTTTGGTGTGTCATATCAGACGAGTGTACCGAATAGTAGATCTCCCGACGCGCCTTAACGCTTTCGATTTCTTTGCTAAACCTGTTGCTGTTAAAAGCAAGTCCAAGCTAAAGAAGCTATAACCAGCGTCAGTTTAGTGTTTTGAAGGTGGCTTTTGTTCTCAAGCCGGGAAACGGCACATGTCCGTCAAATATTCCCAAATCAAGCCAAACGAATGCCGTCCACGTTTTCTCGTTGACGTGGCGCTATTTATGGCTGGCTGTGCAGTGAAATTCACAAGGCTAAAGAGAGGATGGGCGCGTCGATGGTGAAATTGAGGTGCATTCTTCTGGAGCCCCAAAGCTGGGTTTGGCTTGGCAGGGGTAGGATCATTAGCCTCGACACCGACGGACGCAAAGGAGATCGGTAAATCCCAATTCCTCACCATACCTTATCGAATAATCGGATTCCCCGCTGTGCTGTCTTCACGTCATACAAGGTTATCGGTATACATAATATCTATCACTATTGTAACATTCAGGACATTCCCAGTAACAATCTAGACTCAATGTAAGTATAAAGCACTTGATATTTAACTGTCTTTTTTAAGACTCGTTACTACTGAATGGAATATGACATCCCACCTGGCCCACCCTTCTTCGCGGAACTCAGTCTCAATGCATTTCGCTGCATGCTATAAACTCAGACGAGCGGGGAAAACCCAAAGCAAAAGAATTCCGTCATACCCATGACGGAGACCGCCTAAGCGAATACAGGAAGAACTAAATAGGCAATTGGGCATAATCAACGCCTGATACTCCCTAATTCCCCTAACCGTCATACGCATGTATTATCTATCTCAATAGCTTGATAGCCGATAATACTACCGTCCCCAGTTTACGCTAAGTAAGCTAACTCATCGCCTCCTTGCCGTTCGAGGTATTCCTTCTCTAGCAAAATATCGATGCACTTCTTGATATCAGACACTTTGGGTGTGAATCTGCTCTTGATTTGCGTGATCGTTTCGGCGACTAGGGCTTGGTGCTTCTCTTGTTTACGAGCCTTCATGATACGTACAATAGCGGACTAGAGCAACGTTAGCTGGGTTCTGTGATGGGGGTTATAATAAGGGAATACTAACCTGCATAAGTAACTTCCGGTCTTCTTCGATTGTCTTGTGCGTATCTTCGGTTTCTTGCTTCTGCTCGCTCTTGATAGCAATGTTCAAGTTGACCTTCACCTTCTTGTTTTTAAAGCCATGGTTCAAGGAGTAGCTCGTACCGGGTCCGGGCTTTGAGCTCTCGGGTTGAACGTTTAGAACCTTAGCTTTTAGAAATACCCCTAATGAAGGGTCAAGGGTCTCCTTTGAAAGCTTGGTGCTCTCCTCAATGTCCTCGTAGGTAATACTATCGTCATCATTGAAGAGTAATAAAATCGCCATTTGATACGACGATACCTGGAAAGTATACGGGATCTTGCCAGCCTTTATATAGTTGGCCCGGATCTCACCCTTGCAGAGTTGCCACAACCATGTCAACTTCCTACCTTGATGTTTATTTCCATAGAAGTTTTGGAATCTCTCGTACGTCTTGACGATCTGTTGTGGCGGTAAGAACGAAGTGGCTGAAGGATTCAAGGGCCAGAATCCTGTACCAAGGATCATGTATGTAGCATCGACAGCACTCTTCTGGGACTCCTCATCCAGGTTAGCCTGACACCAGTCCTTGAATGACGAATTAAGATCCTTAGAGATCTGCATGTCTTGGAACATGCGCTGCAGCTTATTTGTGTACTCAAACCCACATGCCTCTTTTAACTTGCTGATCATACTGGTTTCAGCATCATCCGAGTTGGAAGTCGTGTTGACCAGACGCTTCGCAAGCATACGGGAATAGAACTTCTGGAACACATCCTTATCCTCGATATACTTGAAGACTGTCATGATTTGCGAGAGCATCTTCTCCATATCATCTTCCTCGGTCAACTTCGCAGATGACTTCTTGAGAAGGGCATCAGTGTACTTAGCAAGAAGCTCCGGTGACTTTGTAGAACCCGATTTGCAGACCTTGTTGCGGTTGACAAACTCACGGCACGCATTATCTAAAGATCGAACGAATTCTGACTCCCCAATAAATGCCGTGTTAACCAGGTCCTGGTACTGCGTATGAACCTCCAAAAGAGCATCTACATAGACCTTTGGTTCCAGGTTCTCGCCATCTACAGCAACTTTATCGATGGCCATCAACCCGGCTTTCCGCACGTGGGCTTCGAATCGGTTCCGTAAGGGATCCAGGCCATCCGGTATCCGAGCCAAGAGAGCGTACATTCTCCCAAGATCCTCCCTGCGATCCTCGTTGAGAAGATTTTGAAACTCCTCCCGCAAAAGTATGCTGTGATCTGCGATAAGCGCGGTCTCGCAAGTTCGCATTAGGGGTGTTGTAATCTCAGTGAGCAGATATAGGGATATCCGCTCCTTCTCTTCCTCTAACCGTGCTTCTGCCTTCTTCATGTACTCCACGATGCTATTGTCTTGAATAAACTTCGTGGACTCATCCTTATAATATGCCGCCGTAGATTCCAGGAAGGGTTTCTCAAAGAATTGTTTGTACACGTCGAGCGTAGTCTTCTTGCTGTCCGACTCATCCAACCCTAGAGATACAAAAGAATCCACAACACTCTTAATATGCGATGTCTCAATCGTTTCGCCATTTCTCTGCTTTTCAACGAGCTTTAAAACAGAGCTCATGACCGACTTGTGTGTATGATCGAACATATCCATCTTCCATCGAACCAAGTGGAGTGTGTAGATGTCGTAAACATTCTTCTTCCCCTCATCCATCTCACGTTTCACCCAATGTCGGTTAAGGTACTGGAAGAGATGGTTATTATACGTGGCGGCGGTCGTATATCGGTTCCACTCCTTGATGTAAAAGGTGAGAAGAGCTTCATCCACATGTTCTCGGGATTTGGCTTGCACGCCACCAAGATGTCTCCTCAAATATTCGATGAGGTGGTTATACAAGTCCTCGCCGAGCAAGTGGGCCCCTCCACGATTATGTTGCGCCGAAAAACTTCCTGCTACTATCTTTTGTGCCGTACAGAAGTTGTGGATTGCGGTGTACAAAGCCATATATGCCTTCATATCGATTCCTTCTCGGAGGTTCGTCATGATTCGGTCCACACCCGATTCGAGGAAGCTCCAACTAGACACAGTGTCAGTTTCACCCGGTAAAGGACGCTTCAGGGAAGATACTAACGTTCCAACAGGATCATCGTTGCCGGGCATCGGCGGCATAGGTGTTGGTGCCATGATGAACCAAGGTAGGGAATAAGTCTTCTCTGCACCGAGATGCTCACTTCACGAGAGATTTGCGACGCGGAAGCAATCAAAGTTCGGTTGTCGGTTAGGTGTTATTGTTGTGATTTCGATAAATTATTGGAAAGGATCTGAGGTAAAAGAATCGGAGGATCAGCACTGTTGGGTTATCTTATAAAACACAGGCTCCGAAACGCTGCTAAGCCAAAGGGCGGATGGGGCTGCGTTGTGCCTCCACAGGTCAGTCGGCAAAATGGAGTGAAGTTAATGGAGAGAGGTTTTGCTTTCTTCAGGTACAACGGGTTTGTCACGGTCACGACATGTTCGAGGTTCTCAGCAGCTGCCTGACTGAAGGTGGCGGTAAAATCCCGGCCGTGTTAACTACAAAGCCGCAAATCAAGCATTTCGCCTCGCCCTTAACGTTAAATGAACGTCTATAAAGAGCTCTCTACCATACCTTACAATCGTAAGGTACTTTAGGTCCTCCACTATTCATGAAGTAAGACTATCAAACACTGAAAATTCAGACTTATTCAGCTTGCGGAGAAGCTCACGTGTGCTCCTTCGCCTAGTTCTATAGGATCAAGATGACGTCTTTCTCCAAGACCACTAACTTCCTCATTGAAGACAAGTACGGTAGAGATACATAGCTAACTATCCTTCTTCCCTTAATCAAGCAGCGAAGCCGGAAATTTAAACATGACGGTCACATCTTTCAAGACTCTCCAAGTCTCCAAACATTTCATTCCTCGTCATAATCTATTTCCTAACACTTCTATCCAAAACAAACCGCTTCTCATCTACCACTCAACATTCCCATCAGAATCAGCATCCTCAATCGAGTTGCATTTGGAGAAAACTGGAGTTGTGGTCCCACAATGGCGCTACACGATGTTCAAGACGTCTCACTTCCACAGCACGACTCACGAAGTCCTGTGCATTTCGTCCGGATCAGCGAAACTCTGTTTTGGCGGCGAGGATAATCCTGAAAACGTTACTCCTGTTGTGAAACAAGGTGATGTGGTCATTGTACCTGCAGGTGTGGCACATAGATTGCTGCAAGAGAATGAAGGGCCTTTCGAAATGGTGGGCAGTTATCCGAAGGGGAAGAACTGGGATATGTGTTATGGCAAGGAGTCCGAGAGAGAAAAGGTGGAAGGCATCAAATCTCTAGAGTGGTTTGATAAGGATCCTGTATATGGTACCGATGGCCCAACCTTACAGGTTTAAGGGATGCAATTTCTGTTTTTCTAACTACCTAACTATCACTTGTAGCTACTAACTCCTATGATTACAATTCCATATTGCCTATTATTATCACAACGCTATGATCCAAATGATACTCAATCTTTAAATGCTACAACAAACCAACACTCCTACAATCTTCATCTTATTAGCATGGGAAAGTTTCTTTTGACATGACAACATCTTTCACTGAATGCCCTCCAAGACGCAAGGGCATTCAACCCTCGCTCCTCTAAAAAGTGCTTTGATGTTCGATGAAGAAAAAGCTAACGCGAATCTTTAGCAATCGGGATAGTATACAACCCGCGGCAGGCATGTGCTCGATCAAATATGGTATCTTTCGTAAGGCGACTACCCAAGCTTGTATTCTCAATCGCACATATTTATCGCTTTTAGATTGGCAAAGGTGCTTGAGGTCCGTGGAACTGGTTATCTATTTAAAGAAGATCATGTCAGCGAGTAGGATAACTTAGACATAGGGACTAAGAGACAGACACATTATCTAAAACCCATAGCTGAAGCTCGGTAGGGAGAGATAAAATTTCAGGCAGAGTGGTCGTCTTTCAAGACGTTCTCGCGTCTTGTGGTGTGGATTTTTGTTGAATAGTAAGGAAAGATCTACGAACAAATTCTGTTTCAAAGTTGTGACGGCACGTCGGATAGCTTGACGCGACATCACGTGTGGCGTAATAATCAACAGAAAGCGATTTAGCAAAGGTAGAATACGCTCTACTCCTGAATTCTAAGGATAAATTTCATCCAAGTAATCAACATCGAGAAGTCTTCAAACCTGCTCATTCACAAACAATCCCGCCATACCCATACCAGTACCAACACACATACTGGTAAGTAGGATCCTCTTCTTCTGCCGCCGGCATTCGCTCAATCCTGTGACGATCTGCCTCGTACCAGTACAGCCCAACGGATGACCAAGCGCGATAGCACCTCCACGGATATTCATTTTAGCGGGATCAATCTTAAGAGTTTCTAAACAGTATACAGCCATGCTAGCAAAAGCTTCGTTTATTTCGATGATGTCGACGTCATCCAGCGATAGGTTGAATTGGTTCAACAGCTTTGGAATCGCTAACGATGGGCCAATACCCATGATCCTAGGCGGGAGTCCGGCAACAGTTGCTCCAACGTATTTTGCGAGGATAGGTTGATTCAAATCCTCTGCTTTCGATCTCCTCATCAAAATTACGGCTGCCGCACCATCTGTGACTTGTGAGCTGTTACCCCCAGTGCTCCTATCTCCATGAGGTAAGAAGGCAGGTCGGATCTTCGCGAGAGCCTCGTATGTGGTACCGTACCGCGGACCCTCATCTCTCGTGAGCGTGACTGTCTTCTCCTCTCCGGTCTTTGGGTCCTTGATAATCGTGGTGATAGGGACAATTTCATCATCAAACCAACCAGCCTTTTGCGCCACCTCTGCTCGTCTAAAAGACTCGCATGCGAACTGATCCTGCGCTTCTCTTGGGATATTGAAATCTTTAGCAACGTTTTCAGATGTCTGACCCATAGGTTGCATGCAGTCATTTCCATCCGGAGTGGCTAGGATCTCATCGACGAATGGACGCTCCAACCTATCTCCACCAACGGTCATAGACTCTGCGCCGATTGCGACACCGCAGTCTATAGCTCCGGTGAGGATCTGGTTTGAAATATCTTGAACCGCTTTGAGACCTGAGGAGCAGAACCGATTGACAGAGGAAGAAGAGGTTGTATTTGGGAAACCTGCGCCTAGAAGAGCTGCTCTTGCGTAATAAGCTGCTTTTGCGTCGGACACCTACGCAGTATGTCAGTTACTATCATGAAGAATGCGGTATAGGGACTTCATACATTCCCCAAACATATATCCTCAATGAATGAAGGGTCCAACTTCTGCAATTCGGCTTTCTTGCGAACCTCTTTTAACATCTTTACAACTATGCCATCCAGTGTTGTATCCTTGAACCCTCCCTTCTTCGCCTTTGTCAAGGGTGTCCGGATCGCCAGGGTTATTACTACATCATCAGGGTTCTTTGTTGTGCTAATTGGTCGTTAGCAGCGTCGTCGTGTGTGTTCGAGACTGGGATGCATACATTGCTGCTAAACCGCTCTTTGAGGGTGAGATGTGAGATAGTATAGAACTTAAGCGCTCGCTAGCCATGCTGAGATGATTAAAGAAGTAGGTCTCTTCGCAACTTGTTGATCCAAAAAGCTGCGATGAGGAAGTTGTAGACAGCTTGTTGCTATGGGCGTCCACGGCTTTTGAAGGATTGTGGGGAAGCCGAGGCATCTTGATGGAACGAAAAACGGTGGCAACACATCTGCCGTAGAAAGAGATGCAAGCATCGGCTTATAGTGATAAGTAATCTTTAAAGCTCTGCATGGTATCATTAATCCATATCCAATGTACTGATAGCGATCCCCACAGATGTACCGCTTGAGTATTATTGGACGACTTGGAGGCTACAGTATTCTGATGTCTCGGTGATCAAATCTGATCACCGACACTAACTTTAACCTTAACTTAACCTACTTTAAAGAAAAGTGTAAGGTAAGGTAGTGCCTTCATGTATTGCGCTTCCTTATTTACTAAATACTACTATAAGTAGGAATCCTGCCGTACTAAAGCAGACAACTGAATATGTGTACGGAGCAATCAGACTATAGTTCTAACACCTCCAAAAATAAAGGTTCCAAGTGAAGAATATCAAATGAGGACAGTTGAGGAAGAGCTAAGAGAGTGTATCTCCGAAGAACAAGGCTTTTCAGAGCTCGAAAGAATAATATTAAGTTGTAAACCAGGAATAGCAATAACAGTAAAAGGATAGTTCTACTCCGTACTCCGTACTTTCAATTATGACTCTAAATCTTGTGGCAAGTCTGTTCCGGCTTGGTATCAACCAAGAGAGGTGGTTGATAGTAACGAGCCTTGGGGATTGAGTGGACAGTGGCAGCAAGAACATTTACCAACATCCCTACTGTCTTCATCCGAGACGACGACTATTCCTATGGAAGTATAAAAAGGAGACCCGCTGAAAACCCGTTTTCGTTATCCTAGAACTACCAAGTAGAAGCATCTTTAGTATGGACAATGTTAGACCATCTCAACCGTCTAGGCTATACAAACCTCTCGATGATTCAACAAAACAGATGCGTTCGCTGACCGTTGAGAAACCATGGGAATCAGGGAGCATCCCAGGGTTGCTAAATGATGTTGATATAGCGCTTTTAGAACTCTTATTACCTTCCCGACTTCGGTTTCCATTTCCAATTCGCTCTAAAATAGCAGTCTTTGATCTTTTTGCGGCACCGCCATACACAGCTCTATCGTACGCATGGAGTACAGAACTAGCGACTGAGCCAATTGAGATCGATGGCCAAAAGGTGCAAGTGACGGCGAGTCTCTACTCAGTACTTCATAAAGTTCGATGGAACTTTAAGTGAGATTATATCTGGATTGATGCGTTATGTATCAACCAAGACGACGCCAAGGAAAAGAGCCACCAGATACCATTGATGAGCGAGATATATCAAAATGCCACTTGGGCATTCGCATGGCTCGGAGAAGGGTTGCCGTCCACCGGTCGTTCTATCTCGCTTATTTTGACGATCAGTTCGGAAATGTCTAAAGATACAACGGAAGGTGAGGACCTCGAAAGGGCTTGTGAAATGTTTTACGATTTAATTCCAGCTGAGGATGGCCTAAAAGCTCTTAGTGACTTCTTCAAGCTCCTTTATTGGGAAAGGGTGTGGGTCATTCAGGAAGTTGCTTTTTAACAGCATACCATTATCGTTTTTCGAAACAGTTACACTGAGTGGAGCGAAATTGTGACCTTCTGCGCTGCTCTCCGATTGCTCGTCGCTTGGTGCGGGAGGACTGGGCGAAGACAGTTGTACTTCGACACTGGACCCCTGGAGAGGTTTCGACGCATAGTCAGAGGTTCAAAAACTCGTCCATATGAACCCGAAAAGGTGCATAATGAGGCTTACCTCAGTTTAAACATGATGATAAATCAAGATCTTTTGACTCTCTGCCTATCAATGACTTCTTTCAAAGCTACGGACCCACGGAATAAAGTCTACGCTGTACACAATCTAGCGCCGAAGAATAGTGTTAAGATCCATCCAGACTGTACTAAGAGTGTTCCAGAAGTTTATAAGGACATAATAGTCAAGACAATCCGTCATACAGAGAGCTTGAATTGCATAAGTATTGGCAGGATCAGTGTTTTACAGGATAAACCGCTGACGGATATGCCGTCCTGGATTCCAAATTTCGAAGACTTCGAAGACTCAAGTAAATTCGGAGGACCTATAGTTAACCCTCCTGGTACAATCCACACCCATCGCGCGAGCAAGTCTACGATCCCTGCATACCGGTTCACAGTACTTTTTGACCAACTACCCGCACGAGGCTTTATTTGTGATGAAATATCTGAAATCATCCATTACACAAATACAGTAATTCCAGACCGAACACCAATGTTTCATTCAATTGCCAGTATCCTAGCAACGCATCAAATCCCATATGAACAGCAGACTTCAATCTATCGACAGCTCTTGCTGAGCTTATTCCCGGAACTTAGACTGGACGCCGTATCAGATCTCCGCCCGAGTATCATTAGCAATTTCGCTTCAATCTTCATGTCCGAGTTAGGCCGTTCATCCCTAGTACTATCCTTCTACGACAAGATGGTGTCTCCGGAGCTAATCACAGGCCGCCAGTTCGTCGAAAAATTAAAGCACAATTAGACCCTGCGCTCAGTTATGCAATGGCGGAACTCTCACCACAAGCAAATATTCCATTGTCAAAGTCCGAGCTAGGTGAACTATACACTAAAGCTGTCGACGCATTCCACGATCCCACAGATTTGCAATGCTGGTTGATTCCGCTACACGGTCCTCCAGATGGCTTTTCTATAGATATTGTAAAGAACAAAGTCAAACGCTGTTTCTAAGAAGGTCTCATTGGTAGGGCATTTGTCATTTCGAAATATGGTTATATGGGCTACGTTCGACCTGGTGCTCGCAAGGGAGATAAGATCTGTATACTCTTCAGATGCTCAGTTCCACTCATCATTCGCCCAGTCGGGGATAAATATGTTCTCATAGGGGATTCTAATAATCTATGGAATGATGGATGGGGAGATGGTTGAGAAGCAAGAAGCCGGAATGTTTGAGATTAAGGACTTTGTGTTTAGATAACCAAGATGATCATCTAACATTTGCCAACACCGCACATACCTTCGCTCACCCGGGACGACAATGATGAATGATCCATTCCTGTATGACCGTAAAGCAGACATCATTATATCCACCAAAACATGCTTTGTTCTTCTCCAACGACATATTCAGCACTAGTGAAGGCGCACTATGTTCATCATAAACAATCGTCCTCTTCCTACTTTTTTTTCCAGGACGTCAAAGATACTAATAACCTTACTCACTCTTGCACATGACAAGCATCTATTGTGAAAACCACCTGATTCTCAATAATCAGAACTCTGATATCTTCCTCTTCACGATAAAGAGTTTCCCGATCCCCCAATGCCTGCTTACACCTTCGGCCACATTTCCACTCTTCATCGTGAACTGAAATATCTCGTGGACACGCATACAACTTCTTCATATAAATGGATGGAATTACCTCCACCTCGGTATTTCCCGGATATTCGAATCTTTTACCCTCGGCTCCTTCAAATTTTTGCGTCCTAACACGGATCTTAACCGCATCGTTGTATCTCTTCTGCTCAAGCCACTCCACCAGCGGTGGAATGTCATAGTACCTTGCATCCTCAAGGATCGCTAGATACATAGCATCATCATGTCCCTTGATGCGATCATACAGTACAGGGAAGATCTTGCGGCGAAGGAATCTGAGTACGTGTTCGAAAACTACAGGGTCACCGTCGACGAAATATGCGCCGTTAGCGTCTCGTATAGGGACCCATCTATCGGAAAGTAGGCGCTCGAAGAACCCGCTCTGGGTGGTTAGGGTCGTACGGTATGTATCAAAGAGCTTGTTGCCAATTCGCAGTTGTACGGTACGCGCGTCACTGTTGTTGTCGCTGCTACCTGGTATGTATACCGTTGGCGCTGGAGTGGAGGGGATTAGGTCTTGGGAGGATTGAGACGCCTGCGACGTTAGTATTGGGGTATTCTGCTGTACAAAGGAAGAACCGTACCATTGTTTTGCCCTAAAAATTCTTTTGTGTTCGAAGTCTCACCTTTGGTCTAGTACGGCGTTTGTACTGTACTGATTCGTTGAGATTGAGGGGAGAATGATTGCGGTGAGAATCTTCAGTTTCAGGATGTGGCAGCGAGATATTCTGCGCACTTTATATAGCTCTTTGTACGCTTTGGAGTTTTTTTGATACCGTCTGTTTGACTTCCAGGTTTGACTGACGTGAAGGTATAGATCATGTAATTGTTCCCGAGCGGTGTTTGAGCAAAGGAGGACTACCCGATATGGTTAGCGCTGGGGTGGAATAGGGATCCTTCCAGACCAGCCCTTTTCAAGGTATGGGCCAAGCGTAAGCGTTCCATCTGATTCAAGCTCTAAGCTCAAGTGGACTCTAATTCACTCCCTCGATACAACACCAAAGAAACCCGGTTCATCCTCTGCGTACATTTTCGCAAGTCGAACCCTATATTACTCTTATTTCGGAAGTACGCAAATATCTTACCATCCATGCGTCCGCCCTACTTCCTCCTCCCGATCCTCTCCCTCACCTCCGCCCTCCCCGCCACCTCACCCTCCTCCTCAGAAGTAACCCTCCCGCTCGTAATCTGGCACGGCCTCGGGGATAACTACGCCGCCGACGGCCTAACCGACATCGCCCGATTCGCAGAAGAAACCAACCCCGGGACATTGGTCTACATAATCCGACTCGGCACCGACCCATCCTCCGACCGCACAGCAACCTTCTTCGGCAACCTGACACTGCAGATCTCGCAAGTCTGCGCCGACCTAGCCACACACCAGATCCTCTCGACCGCGCCGGCCGTAAACGCGCTCGGCTTCAGCCAGGGCGGCCAGTTCCTCCGCGCCTACGTCGAGCGCTGCAACGTGCCACCCGTGCGGAACCTCGTCACGTTCGGGAGCCAGCACAACGGGATCGCGCGGTACGAGAACTGTGGGCCCACGGACTGGGTGTGCAAAGGGGCGTTTGCGCTGTTGCGCGGAAACACGTGGAGCGCGTTCGTGCAGAGCAGGCTCGTGCCCGCGCAGTACTATCGCACCGTCGAGGAGTATACCGGGTTGCCGACGAAAGAGTACTTGGAGCACTCTAATTTCCTGGCCGACATGAATAATGAGCGTGAGGTGAAGAATGAGACGTATGCGGAGAATATCGCGCGCTTGAATCGGTTCGTGATGTATTTGTTTGAGGAGGATACGACGGTTGTGCCGAAGGAGAGTGGGTGGTTTGCTGAGGTTAATGGGACGACGGGGGATGTGCTCCCGTTGAGGAATCGTACTATTTATACCGAGGATTGGTTGGGGTTGAAGAGGTTGGATGAGAAGGGAGGTTTGATATTTGAGACGACGGAGGGAGGGCATATGTCGCTCAGTGATGAGTTGTTGGAGAATGTGTTCAGGGACCACTTTGGGCCAGTAAAAATGGTTGAAGTACTAAGTGGAGATAAAAGACTGTTACAGGGGACTGGACAGGAAGTTATGGAGTTGTAGGAGAATCAAGGTGTAGGTCTAAAGATAGCATTGGGATGGGCATTAATAGGCGCCTGGGGGAATCATTCGATTGATGGTATGACACAAGTCTAGTTACTCTATCTTGGATTTATTCAAGTAATACAATGTGTTCGCCCAGTTCGAAACATGTGGAATTGTATGTAATGTAGGATAGTTCAACGACTAGAGCAATGATACAGGAAATATTGAGCATGATCGGTAAACCATAGTTGCGTCATGACACATAAAGATGAATTTGAGAATTGAATTATATTAACAATCGAAATCAGAGGTCCGGATGTTCTCTGCCAACTCCATACGCCATGCATAGAATGGTACTACTTACGCCGAAGGTCTTCTCAGCTCAGCCTTTTTGACTTTCCTCAAAGCTTTCCCTTCTTCCTTTCTGCTTTTCATTAAAGCTTTCTTTTCGGCCGTTTTGCTCATTTTAGCTGGCTCCTTTTCATCTACTTTAGGCTTACCACCCTTCTCTATCGTCGCAGGCTCTAGCTCCTTTGTTCCATCCTCGACTGACTTTCTACTCTTCTTCAGAGACTTCTCTTCTAACTCTTCCTCCTCCTCACGTTTCAACTTTCTACTCTTCTTTGCTGATTTGCCCTCTGGTTCTTCTCTCTTCTTCGATGATTCCTCTCTGTCAGTTTTCGCTCTCTTGACGGTCAATTCATCCCCTTCCTTAGGAGTATCCTCTGGGGTTTTTCTCTTCCTCCCCCTTTTCTCTTTATCCTTGATAGGAGGCTGGAACGGCTGGTCCAATACCTGGTCCTCCTCAACCCAGAGCTCTTCCGCTAACCAAACAGGTAAAGCCATAGTATCTGGGCCTTTGATATGTAACGATCTCAAATTCCGCCACCCCTTTGAGATAAACTTCCTCACCAAACCTGCAACGACCGCATTAATATTCTGAACAATCTTCTCCGGCGCCCATGAAGCGTAGGCGACTTTCACTGCCGTGGTGGTCGAGGCTGACAGATGCACCAAAGCGGAGGATATCGCACGGCTGATCTCCTTTGCTACAAGAGCAGGTTCACCTATCAACTTTTCTTGTGGAATGCCAACTTCCTTTATCCTCTGCTTATTCTCATCTTTGGCAAACTTTTGCTTCCCGATCAAGCTCACTGGTACAGGTCTCTTCGCTCCACCTCTGTAGAAAGCTTTACCAAGCGTCTTTGGAAGCATTGTGACAATACGGTCGTCTGCGAGGAACATGTCATATTCCCCGATCAACTGTCTCCGGGCCTCATAGCTCTTGTACTTCTTGGACAATTTCTTAATGTCGATAACTCGAGCGATCTTGGATGAGAGTTCAGCAGAGAATGTAGGATGTGCGATGAGGTCCTTATAAGCACGCTGTGGTGCTACAGTGATGAGGCAAATTTTCGTGTCCGGCGACTGGTTGAGCGCATGAGGAAGCGCAATTTTCCCGGGCTTCAGTTTTGCATCGTCGACGATGTGTTGTTTTGTTGAGACAATCAACCATACCGGAGTCTCTGAAACCTGGACTTCATCTTCTGAGCCTTCTTCGGCTAGTAGATTCTTTTTCTCGGCCTGCGATTGCTTGGTCTGAAGCTCAGAGGAGATGTGCTTTGTAAGGGCGGTAACAGCACGAGAAACCTGCTTCGAATCAAGTTGGTATGGAGTCCCTGATTCTGGTCGAGTAGTCAACGCAGTAGATATCGGAGCCATTATGAGTTCTATGTAATCATTCACCAGGTAATGGTGTCAAAATCGAATGTCATCTGTTGCTGTACCCGGGACAGGGACCTGGAAAAAGTTCGTAGATGCAAAAAGCCTGCCAAGATTTCACGGCGCCGGGGATACTTTGCACCGTGAATGCTTCACCGCCTGAGATTTAAAATTTAAGCTTAAACTTTCTGCCTCAAAGTTTACCGTGATTGGACATGAGCTTAATTGCATCTCGATCGTCATCGCTTGTTCTTGCGTAAACTTTCGCGTTCCCGTCCCGCACACAAGTTGGACTAAGAATAGCTTTTCTTTTTGAATTGTCACTCTGAAGACGATTCACTCATATCTTATTTGATGATATGGAACATCATGATAAGTGTCATTCATGAGACTTATCTTCCGAGAATTATCCTCACCAGGTCGCCAATTTATCGCGTCTTAGGCTGTCACGGCTGTGTCAGTCAGCACTCGAGGAGTAAGGGCCTGAATCCCGCGAACCGTCTTTGCTATCTGTGTACCTGCGGCACACACTCCCAAAGGAGATTAGATATAATACTTTTGGAGTAAGAGAATGATCATTTATCAAGAATATGCATACGAAAGTGGGAATATCACACTTACGGCGCGTAAGCGTGCGGCCAATTGACGCGCTTAATTCCCGAAGCGTTAGACGAGCGGGGAACAGAGGGGGCTGAAAGGTGAGATTGAATAGATTGCGTTATTCCAAAAGCCGAGGGTATACCTTAGAGATATGATTGCCTTACAGCATTATGTAGCCTTATGTCTTATGTTTCTTTGTGCAGCATGCAGAAACACGCTGTCTCGTGTTGGATATGTCTTGCATAAAACCGCGGCTGTAGACCAAAGTCACGGTGCTGCAACCAGAATATACGTAGATTTCACAGATATTTTTAACAAAACGAACGCGAAAACTAGTTTAAGATTGAATATTAAATCTTGCTCAAAAGCTCGATTTATTCTACTTATGCACGTGTCGGCGTAATTCAGGTTTTTGTGTGGAGTGGAGGCTTTGCATTCGACACGCTATATCGAGCTTGGACATTCGCGGTCCGCGAACCTTGACATTCCTTCAAATTGGTCTCTCGACCTCAACCGCGACCTTCTCTCCTCCTCAATTGACCACTATGGCCTCATGAGTTTGTCTAACCAGACAGTTTTAGTTGTCTTATTCTCCTTTTCAGCATCTCCTTCGCGTGCTGTCTTGTCTCAACCCTGATATCAACCTCCTCCATACGAGAAGTATAGCAGCTGAGGATACCATATACCCTCGCGTTTTCGACTCTCTTCTCATCATGCACTCAGAACAAGCCAGAGATGGAGCCCAGTCCTCTTATATCACATCTCCCGCAGAGCAGGAACGGACACGAAAGCCATCGTTACTTCCCGCCTTTGAGCCTTTCTCATCCTCCCCACTACCTCGTCCAGCGAAACGTAAGTTTGGAGAAGATGAGCCCCCTCAATTTAGACACGAGATCAAGTGTTATCCTACTCCTATTCCGACATCTTCAACCGATATACTTCCCTCATCACCAACGCGTTCGACACGTCCCCCACGTCCGCCTATGACACGCACTATTTCCACGTTCTCGGAAAGGAACCCTTTGGGTGCAGTACCTGAGATTAGGTTGAGTGCTAATGGCGAACCAACTCTTATGGGAAGATCGAGCATCTCGTCGGATCATCAACTGTCGGCGAGTCGACTCATTTCTCGTGTCCATATACGCGCTTCATACAACCCTCCATCCGCAGAGCATACCAATGGCCAGGTTATGATAGAATGTTTAGGGTGGAATGGAGCAAAAGTGCATTGTCAAGGGTCGGTGTTTGAACTTGGAAAAGGAGACAACTTCTCGTCGAGTCAACCGACTAACCAGATTATGGTGGATGTGCAAGATGCTCGTGTGATTGTGCAATGGCCAAGACTCGATCAAAATCCGCATTTGGGGCAAAGCTGGAGTGAAGAAGGTTCACCTACTCAAACTGGTTCACTTCAACATGGCTTCGCGTCGAGTCCACCTCCTATGTTTCGACCAGACTCTCCGGAATCCCCGACGCCTGCGAACAACAATGCTACCACGTTCCTAGCATCTGGTTCTAGTAGCTTGTCGAGCCCTCCTAGAGTGCAAGTGTATGAAGATCCCGACTCAGGAGACGATGCTGCCAATGTACCCTTACCAAAGGAATCTTCTTCCCTGTCGGAATTGAGCTTTGAGACCTTGGATGTCCCTCAAAGTTCATCGAGTTTTCTTCCTCCCTCAAATTTCGATGAAGAAAATGAGGAGAATGATGAGAATGAGGAAAACGACCCCGTTGTTCACTCTTTTGGGCCCTTTGGCGCGAACCTCTTACCACGTTTGGCTTCGTTCAACACGGCCTCTCCCCGACCCGTTGTCTCCCCTCAACACTCCCGAAAGCGGCTTGCTCCTGTCAAAGAGAACTCCGTATCTCCTAAACGTCAGCAGAAAACCGAGCCAGCTACCCGCAGGATCAATGAAAGCCCGATCAAGAACCATGTCATCAACCAATTAGCCTTCTCACGTGTGCATTCAATTCCCCTCTCGACCATCATGGGTAATCTCCCCGCTGAAATGAAAATGGACTCGGCTTTGTCACCAACCGGCCGCTCGACCGATAAACTTGACGACCCCTTCAACTCCACCGTCGTGCCAGCCCTTACACAACCTGACCTGCAGACCATCCTAGATGACATCCCCTGCGTTGGAGAGATCACGCGTGAAGGTAAAGATGCTGCTGGTAAGCCTTTGGAAAGCGAGTTCTATTATGTGCCCGATATGGATACCGATCATAATCGACGTGAAGCTGTTGTTAATGGTAGGGGAGGAACAGGTCTTCGCAGCGTGAGGAAGAGCCACAAGGTAAATATTTCGACAATCACTCTGCTTAGTGTCGTTGCTAATGCATAGAAAAAGCAATACTACTGGAAACGCCCACGGTTCTGAACGCCTTCGCGCCAACGATCTCATATTAAGCATCCTTTAATCTTAACGATTACATCGTCTCATGCTGGTACATCCCTTGTACTTCTACTCGAGACCTGAGGGATTAAGTAATATCCCTGTCGAACCGATCACCGGCTCCCGATTTTGTCTTTCCTGCTCATTGCATAGCGTAGCGTTGTCTTTGATACCACCCCCTTTCCTTCCAGCACTTTTGGAGCTCTCTCGGAACTCATCCCTGCATTTTCGCGGCGCGTGGGGCGTACTAAGGCGGATAATGACTTCCAAAGGTGTTAATTCCCGGTTGATCTCTATCCTGTTTTCATTTCCGGCGGTCGAGTTTCTCATATGGTGGTTTCCCCTTTGTCGGGATCCCTCTTTTTTCTTCTTGCGATTCTTGTCTGTTTTACTGAATGGTGATACGACTGTGCGGAGGAAAGGTGTCGGAAAAGGATATGGGTCTGGGTAGAGTGTTTTGATTTGCGAGGTTAATGTGATTGACTTTGTGTGTTTGGTTATGTGTGTGATGGCGGCGATGGTTTGACGTGTGCGTGATGTCGGTGATGTTGCGATACATAATATTCAGCTTTCGGCCGAGATCAGCTATAGGAAGATGGGACTGATGGTTTGTATGATGCCCCTTATACAGGTAGGTTTCCCTTGTAAGAGTACTAAATGGTTGGTATGAAGAGATTAAACGGCTGTATTGAGGGTATCTGTGCAAATGTTCATCGTCAATTTCACTTTCTATTTTCATCGGATCTTTTCATCATCCATCTAGGCGCCGTCCTCCATCAAAGGAGCCCATCACAACATAGACATATGAAGCATGAGGGACTTAACCGTCTTTGCTAAAAGCAGTCAGTCACTTCTCCTCTTTCCACCTCCCGCAATATCATTATCACCTCGTCATACTGATGAAAGCGAATTAGATATATCACACTAGTTCCCTATCTTTCTTCCATAGTATCAATATTTCTAATATGCAAACTTGAAACACAACCATCCATCCCGCCCTACTCTCTCGCACCCATCGACTGTCACACCTTCACAGTAGAACTACCTAACCACCTCAGCTCCTCAGCGCATATGTTCCAGTTCCTAGGACACCTCCACCTCGCAAAACCACTTTCCCTCACTACTAACTCTCACTACTAACCCCCCAAAATAAAAAGGTAGAACACGCGATATACACGATCCACGACCCCATAACTATCATTTCGTCTTTGGCTGATGCGATATAAGATATAAGATATAAGGTACACAGGACTGGGTTTAGGACCCTGTTATGCCTATTACCACTATTACCCTTATTACCAAGGTAGTCCGCATAAGTCAGCTGGTTCAACGGGGTGAGCTTATATCTATGGGGCAAGGGGGTAAGTGGTTAAGGCGGTAGGAGATCTACAGGACGTCGAAGAGGGAGATAACAACTTGGATGGGGGAGTTACGGGCTGATTCTGGTGTTATTAAGTTCCAGCTTGACGGTGAATTTGAAAGGGCTATGCTGTACGAATTATCAAAGTGCGCTTGTATTACACAGTAAAAGGGATCTAATCTTGCGAAGAGGTAGGAGTGGACTCATATAATAATTGTCCAGCAACTGTACGGTAACTGAAAAGTACTAATCATGAACTAAGAACTGGTTGTGTGGAATATGGCGGTCAGTTGGTTCCGCAGAGTTGAGAGTACAGCACTTGGGACTGTAAGGTCAGAGAACAGTTTACTCCTTAAATTTAAAACGGAAGGTACATCCGGCACGATCCAAAGTTATAGACAGCATATCTGCAGTACCTAGAACGGCGAGAGGTTGTTCTATTTGAACAACTAGTGAACCAAGTTACCAGCATTCCAAGGTCCGAGGAGTGGTGCGTATACAGCGCTAATAATCTGTGCATTACAGCTTAATGCGCCGAGAACCGTAGGTAAGGTGAACTGGGAGTGATAGAACAAAGGAGAGAATATTGATTGGCAGTTGAACCAGCCCAAGCAGTCAAGATGACTATAAAAAGAAAGAAACTAAATGATAACAATCTCCCTCACCTCAACGCCGTCAAACAAACAAGACTTCTTCGGGGGAAATTTACCTATCCCGATTCTCTTGAAGTACACCGTGGATCTGTTTACAGCCCTTAGAACAAGAACATACCTCAATTTCTCATTATCAGTGCCAAGCAAAAGGCACAGTACAGGGTCACCGTGTACTACTCCATCCGCCTCGAGGCAGTCATCTTCGAGCCAGAACATTCTGTTCTTCCAGTTTTGGAGACCTTTTCTGAAAGCCGGAGGTTCCATATTGACTATATATCCTCCCCACGCAGCCATATACTCGGATGAGACCGTACCATTCACTACAGCACCAGACATCTCTAACAGACCAGATATCGGCTGACGGAAAGGGTCTCCATCCACGCAATGACAGAATATGCCAGGCCAATAAAGATTGAGCCGATAGTCCTGCTTCAGGCCCCTTTTGACTTTAAGATTCCAGTTAACGCTACATGTTCCATCTTCGACGTTGTAGAATGACATCCACGACCATGTCGGTGCGGTTGATGATATCCTCTTTCTCTCTGGTCTTGTACCTATCTCAGGTATGGTTGCCCATAGCAAACTTCTCGGGAGATCCGCGGTCCATAGTCCTGCGAAGTATTCAGACTTTGTGTGCTCAGATATGCTTGAAGCTAATCCGGCAAGTGCAACCGCTCGATCAGAAACAAAGGTAAGCGACAAAGAGCTGTACAGCTCCACTATTTGAAGCCATGTATCGAAAATCCCTTTCCTGTCATAACCTTTCCCTTGACAAAACTTAGCAAATTGGCTCTTGACATTTTCCTGCGTTAGGATGTGCTGATAAACTCCCGTCTTTACCCGGAAAAGAGTGTGATATATTTCCCCACACTGACATGAAACTGAGGAGTTGCACTCATACACTAATTCGGAGGCACTAAGATGAAGAGTTCTAGGAGCAAGCAATCGCTCTTGAAATACCCAAGCTCTCTGGAGAAGAGGAGCGATGTCGAAATTATCTATCGCGGAATTATGACCAACTATGGGCATGTGTGATACTAAATGAGGACCAAGTATTCGAACACTGAGTCCAGTCTTTTCGAAGTTGGTCTCCCCATCTAAATTGATGAATTTCAACGGCGGAGGTTTATTCCGACCTTGAATCTTATCTGAGAACCTGAGAGGGGAAAAGTAATCTCCAGAGCTTGAGGACGAAAATGTTGCTGCAATGTTGAGGAAAGAATTCGAATATATCTGCGCCATCTTGACCGACTCTTCTTTCCAGTCATTCACGTCATCCTGGACGATACACAGAGAGTCTATCCAAATCCATCTGCAACCGATCGATTTGGTAAGTGCCATTGCATCCTTGAATATTTGCGGGATCTCTTCCCACTGTATACCGGCTCTTCGACAGTCATAGTTCCCTATGGTTGTTTTCATCAGGCTACTTGCATTATTGGGAGCACCCCAGCAATGGCTCAAAGTCAAGTATCTTGAATAAGGTAGACCTTGAGTTTCAACGAGTCGAGGTATACCACAAGACACCTCCACGAGACGTTTAGGTAATATTGGTGAAGGAGCCCAACAGGCAGTGTGCTGCATTGTGCATTCTGCTAGCCAACCTTGAAGCAATTTGGTGCAACCAGTTAACTCTAGGTGGGATGGTAACTCATCCGAGCAACCAAACTTTGGGTGAATAGGAACATGTGCTAGAGAACTTAGCTAACGTATATAAATTCTAAGGGTTTTCCAGAGGAGACGTGACATACTAGCCCTTGTGTAGAATTCAAGAGTAATGCTATCCCGGCACAGTCTTAAAGGTCTTCCTGGTATAAGGTCTATCGTATATTCATGAAACAGGAGATCTAGATCCCGAGCAACCTTGCCCCGGCGATACTCAAGTACTCCACTGAATTTGTTCTTTTCAGTTTTGGTAAGCCAATCTTTCTTAAATTCCTCCGAAAATGCGCGAATGCCTTGATGCAAAACAGAGCAATACCTGCATCCTCCTTGTGCAGAATAGGCGAGATCATCGATATCAATTTTACGCCGGCGCCTCGAATTCAAAGGGTTGTGCCTGGAGGTAATAGTCAATCTGTGCCATATTAGTGCTGACGCATAAGATTCATAGTTTAGGTTAAGGCAGGTTGAACAAATGGAGCTGTCCTCGTCCATATGGTGCAAAACAAGAATAGCTGTTGGTAAAATACACAACTAATTCTACTGAAAGAAAGAGTGACGGGTAGATTACGAGATTAATTGATGGCGGTGATGCTGTATACATATTAAACCGTGTCCCTTTTGCCTTGCCCCAATGCTTGCAGGTATGTTATAAGGCTGGCGAAAGTAGGCGGCAGCCCGACCATTCACGTTCCGCAGGCAACGACAAGGAGAACATGAAGTAACAGAAGAGGAAACAGGAGATCAACATGGTGAGCAGATGAGAAGACTAGCCATAGAGAACCCAGAAGGTGAAACCCTCAAACAGATGACCTCATCCATTGGTATCAGTGCTTGAGAATACACGTTAGGTAGTTATGGCTGTGGAGACATATGGGAAAGATTATGTAAACCCCCTGGAGAGACATATTCAATCCTGCTGAATGTATGTTGAACTTAATCATGTTGTATCGAAGCTCCTGACTCCAATCAACGCCAAAAGCCCGCTGTCCTGTGAGCTCGAACAGTAATGAAACTAGAGCAATTGTAAAGAGTGTAAAGCTAGTATTTTGAAGTCCCAAGGCTGAGGGGGATATGTAGCGTCAAGCGAGCAGCTACGATTCGTTCGAGAAAGCGGGTGGTTCACCTCCCAGGTAGCGGTCAACTGTAATCGTGCCTTACCTACTGTAATGATCATCCAATTATAATACTTTCTGATAGATAGTATTCACATATAAGTGGTACTATATAGTCTTGTTTCTAAACACCAAGTGAAGAGCAACTTGGGTAGAAAGAGTAAACATCGCGACTTGCAAAGGCCAAGACAAAGACGGAAAACAAGCTCGATAGCGTAGAGGAAATTATACAGATATTATTACTGAGACAACCCGCTGTGATAGAAAGATGCGTGGATTAAGGTGAAAGAAACCGGAAGAAAGACAGAAAAAGGGATGAGGTCGCAAGAAAGTGTATTGGGGCTTCTTAGTCCTATTATGTGAATAGGAAACGTATGGAACTACCTTAGGAAAGTGATTAGTGAATACGGACGAATTGAACTAAGATGAAAAGGCAAAGTCAATATTCTAGCTCGATTGTATAGTACACTATACACAATAGTACACACTTCTATCTCTCCATAGTCCACCATTTCCTTCAAAATTCCCCCTCGGTCGTGACTATCCCGTCTATATCATCAGAGCCACCTCCCAGATATTAGGTAACCCAAAACCTCCTACAACCTCTTAATAACGGCATCGGCATACTCACTCGTACTCGCTTTCCCGCCCAAATCCCCCGTAATGCTCTTACCCTCCTTCAGCGTCGCAAAAATCGCACTCTGGATTCTGGAAGCATACTCATTGAGGCCCATATGCTGCAACATCATAATAGAGGACAGCAACAACGCTGTCGGATTCGCAAGTCCTTTACCCGCAATATCAGGTGCAGAACCGTGGACAGCTTCGAAGATACTGCACTCATCTCCAATATTGCCCGATGGGGTCAATCCCAAGCCGCCGATCAGACCGGCGCACATATCGGACAGAATGTCACCGTAGAGATTGGGCATGACGAGGACTTTGTCGTTGTAGGGTACGGGATCGGTAACCATCTTTAAGCAGGTGTTGTCGAGTAACTCCGCATCAAACTCAATATCGGGATAATCTTTTGAAACTTCTCTGGCTGTATTCAAAAAAAGACCATCACTCATCTTCATAATCGTGGCCTTGTGAACCGCGCGGACCTTCTTGCGGCCGATTTCCTTGGCGTGTTGGAAAGCGAAACGCAACACGCGCTCAGAGGCCTCGCGTGTAATAAGCTTAATGGACTGTACGACGCCGTCGACTACGATGTGCTCAATGCCGGAGTATTCGCCTTCCGTGTTCTCACGGATGAGCACGGTATCCACATTGTCGTACGGGGTTTTGTAGCCCGCAATTGAGACGCAGGGCCGCAAGTTGGCGAAGAGGTTGAAGGTACGGCGGAGAGTTAGGTTGAGGGAGACGTGGCCTTTGCCAATGGGGGTCTGTATGTTATTAATACGGTATTATAGCGGACATTCGTGGGCAAGGACGTACGGCAAGAGGTCCTTTGAGTGCGACGTAGTTCCTAGTGACGCTCTCGATGGCTTCGTCTGGAATGACGGTTTTGCCGTCCTTGAGCCGGGGAGTAACATCTACAGGTTCCCATTTGATGGGTACCTAGTTCCAATCAGTGCTTGATCACGATGTTTCGAGGTCTTTGCGCCATACTCCTGCAGCCGAATAAATATCCTTAACCGCTTGTGAGATCTCGGGTCCGATTCCATCACCCTCAATTAATGTTACGGTGAATTTCCCCTGTAAGTTCCTCCATTAGCTTTCGCATTCTTTTACTGTCCCCCGAGTCCATCGTTGCGCGCGCATAATGTTGGAGCTTTGGAAGTGGAATGATCAACCGCTTACGTCGTTTCCTTTCGTTCCTTTGAACTTCGCAACCTTTTCATTCGAGGGAACAGCTGCGTATGTGCGAGATAACACCTGTAGTAGAGTAAATTAGCTCAATGAACTCATATCTAGCCTTTCAGCGATGAGTCGGCGAATTCGAGCTATATGAATGATATTGATAACATACTGGCGCGAAAGTCCGTGATTGAGCAGCGGTGGCTCTGCGGAGGCATTGCCTCGCGGGCGCTGCGAAAGAGCGGCTGGTCAGCATCCTATAAGCTTCCTGCAGGTCGAATAGTAATTTGAGGTCTTTTTAGAGCTGTTGCAATGTTCTTCGAAGGTGAAATGGTGGTGGGGTGAGGTTGATTGTTGCAAAGCTTGATCGGGTTCGGCGAAAAACAAATCTCGCATGCAGCTTCGCCGGGGTACGTAGATTGTGTTTCAGCAACTTCAATGAACACAAGCCATATTACCACGAAAAACACGAATATGAGGAATATAAACAGGCATATGGGAAAAGTGCTAAAACCAAAGTACGATTCATGAGTATTATTCCTCAATAAGCATGGCGGAAGCAGAAAGAACCCTTCTAAATCACTACAATATCACAACACTATGGCCCTCGGAGTGGCCAGCAGAGAAGGACAAAAGCGAAAGTTCTGACGACGAGGAGCTCCCCAGGACTGCAGCTGGAAATGCAATTCGGAGATCGAAATCACGCTATTCCGTGCTTGAAAGAGGAGCTGGCTATAGAAGCAGCGTACCGGGCGCGCAAAAGAGCAAGGAGGGTGTAGAGACTCTAGTACAGAAAGATGAGCCAGATCCACTTGGAAGTGCGCCCAGCGTGGTGCAGATATTACGCCAAAGGGGACTACCTGTCGAGGACGATATGAAGCTGCGTAAGCGTGTCTATAGCTTTGTGCTTTGTATTAGGGCTCATTTAAAGCATAGGCAATCGTTTCCTCCTGTCATCCACCACCTTCTCGCCCGCACTCTTTCTTTCCCAGGTACACAATGAGGCATCCACCGAGTCACTACTTCAGGGATTGGATTTTCTATCTAGATCCATCGAGAAAAAGTCAGCATCACTCAAGATACTTGTTGAGTCAAATTTCGAGCGGTTTGTCAGAGCAAAGGCCACCATCGACAATGTTTATAATGAGATGCGCAATCAAGGTTTAGAACCAGAATCGCCGCGGAGACCCCATTCTAGACATGCCAGTAAGTCCAGCGGTCATTTCCGGGGCTCGAGTAATCCTTTAAGTCCTCCACTTGGGGTCAAACCCTCTCCTAGCGACAAGAAGAAGAACGCGTTGCTTAAAGAAAGTGAGTACGGGGTTGCAGGCATCAAATCCCCGCTGCTAGATGTCGCAGTCAAGGCAGAAGAAATTTGGGGTCCAGCATTAGGGGGAAGGGACCGAGAAGAGACCTTGAAAGCTATCTTGGCTGCGGTAGAGAAACATCGACCAATTTTTGAGATTGGTAGTGCGCTTCAGACCAGTATCAAGAGGAAAGATTATACTAGTCTGGTGGAAAACTACAGACAGGCAAAAGCATTTGCTAATGAAGCTCGAGGAATTGCCGATTATGCGGTTCAGAATAGAGTCGCACTTTCAGAGGTTCAGACACATCAAATCATCATCACTGCCCGTATGTGGTCCGATGTGGAAGAGCAAGTCCGTGAATTTAAAGGCTGGGTTTGGGGAAGATTATCTACAGTCGTACAACAACCTAAGACCGAGGCAAATAAGTCAGATGAGTATATGGAACTTATCAAAATCCTTCTTGAACTTGGTGTCGAAGACAATCCCATTTCATCTTGGCTTTTCCTCAGGGCTGACCACCTAAAGAGGATGATCAATGAGGGCATTGAGTTATTCAGAGCTACGATTGAAGTCAGACGCCGTGAGCTTGGTCGCACTGATAAACCAAGCATGAAAATGATCACCGGCCACTTACGAGCCGTAGGGAACCCCTCCCAAACTGAATATGTCCCAGAAATGGACAATCCTGAGATCATTGCCTTCTGGGAGCATACATGGACATGTCTTGGCGCTTTACTGAATACACCAGGTGGGCTATTGGGAGATGTAATGGAATTCTGGGAGACGGCTCAATCATTCATCGACGGAAGGGCGCAGAGACTCTTACCAGTCGGAATAGACGGCCAAAGTCGACGTCACCACCGATTATCTGTCCAAGGACAGGAACTGCTACAAAGCTATATGAAAGATCTTGTGGGACTATTTCGAGACGGAATCTTTTCCTTTTTCGCCGATCCACCCATTGACGATTTGTCTCTTATTCTGTCCCCAATCCCACCCACACCTGACACTCCTAGAACTCCATTATCTGCTACGCTTTCGCCGATTGGTGATGCATTGTCCAAGTTTGACGCGAACAACCCGCCTCCACCAGCTTCACCGCTAAGAGGAGAGTCATGGGAGAAATTTGCTTTCTGGGCACCGTGGTCTAATTCTCTCAGTGGAGTTTATCACTTGAGTAAAATGTTACTCCTAGTTGGGAACGCAGCTAGTGAATTGGCAAGCCTTACGTTGGTTAAGTCAGATTCCCAGCTTGGCGATCAACTCAAGACTCTAGTAGGAGGAGTCCGAGAACGATGCGTACAAGCGGTTTGTGCAGCATGGAATATAGATGCTGAACACTGCCGTGTGCTTGAAGACTGGACGAGAGCTGCCGAAAGGCGTGATCTCACCAACATGCCATCACGCTTCCTAGCTTTTGAAGGTTACATACTCGGCACAATGCAGAAGATATTGTATCTTTCTGAAGCGATGAATAAGTCAGGATCCGATAACATTGTCGTTCCTCCCTCTACGAAGCTTCTACAAATGGTTCGGAGCCAATTTGTGACAACATTATACAAAGTATTGAGTGGTATGGTTGAGAATGCAGAGAAACTTCGAAGAGTAGATGATGGTGGCGGAACTGACGATCCGGATGGATTAACCATACCTCTTCACAGTTCAGGTACAACAGCTATCAGCTCGGACGCAGTTGATGCCTCAAATAAGGTAGGATATCAGTATATTCCATTTTATTTTCAGGTGACTAACGGGGTACCCTTACTAGAATGTGCGAGTCCTATTAACACTTAGCAACCTACAAGCGTTGAAGAACGACATTGTACCCCAGCTAATTTCACAGTTCGAGAATAACTTCACTGTCAAGTTAACAGACGAATCGAAGACTATCCGAGATGTGCTCCGCCAGATTGATGATCGGCTATTCCAGTCATACGTCAGACCAATGGCCGAGAAGCTGTCAACGATAATCGCAAACTCTATTGCTGCACCAGAATGGGTTCCGCAAACAGCACGTCCGACGGATGCAAGCCCCTACGTGTACGAGGTGCTGTTAGGGCTTGTGATAGTACATACAGAAGTATCTACAACAGCAGCTCCACTGACCTCCCCTCTGTTAAAATTTCTACTGGAGCGGGTTTCTAGCGCATCCTATGAAGCATTCAAACGACGTCAAAAGTATTCACTTGCAGCTCTCATGCAAGCAACATTGGACGTGGAATTTATGGCACAAACATTGGGCAACTACACATCAGAGAAGGCATCAAAGACACAGAGTGATATATATCTGGCACTTGACGAGCGGACAGACAATGATGCGAGAATGCGGCTACAAAACGAATTACCAGAGCTGCGGGCTATACTTAAGCGGCTGAGGGATGGAACGAGGGGAGAATTGTGCGTCACCGATCTTCATATGCATGGATATGACTAACTATTGATAGTGCCTGTTTTAAACGACAGAGGAGTACTGCATCAACGAGAGAGGGGCGGCCGACTTCACGCTGATACTCGTACTGTTATCGCCACATACCACAGCGGCGTGTGTGATATGAAGTAGGTTACGACGTGTACTATCCAATAGGTCTATACTATTATAAAGAGATACCTTGGCGTCGTTGAATCTTCCATTGTATATCAGCTGCATTTGAGTAAGTGAATGGATTCCCAAATCTTCGATTTGTCCCCCCGATGACGCCCGGAATGAGGTACAAGATGGAATCAATAGACGCGATCTACAGCAAGCGATAACGTTTTACCCTGAGATCGCCGGTAAGACAAAGTATAAGTGGAGGAGTTGAATAAGGAATGAGGAGCTGCAGAGAGCTATCGCGGTTGTGGAGTAAAGGAAACTTTGAACTCCAATAGATCCTGCGTCATTCTGCCGATCTTTCTGCGAGAGGTTAGCAAGGACAAACGTACCATCGTACCTTCCATACATATTATTATGCCTGATATATCAGCAAACAATCAATATTTTTTCAATCCTCTGACTTTCTTCAACCTTCTCACCAAAGTATTACCAGAGCGTTTCATACTCAACATTTACCCCGCTTCCAAGGTCCCGTCTATATCAACTTCAACTTTTCTTTGAGTTCACCTTCAGTCAAAACAAGAGCCAAGAACTACGTCAATAAACACTGAAAGCCACTTCTCTTTTATCTTCTTATAACCCATCACACATCTCCAGACCTCGCTCAATCCAAGCTTGTCTGATCAATCCGGCAAGCTGCCACGGCATAAAAGTCACCTCATAGCTAAACAAATACGACTCTCCCGCATACCGAAAGTTCACACCAAATTCCCAACACCGAATCCTCATCATGTCCGACCAAAGTCGCCTTGGTCCTTCCCGCACCGAATCCTTTCTCCCTACTCCCTCCGGCCTCACTCCGAACACGCGTACTGAGGCGGAAGCCGCCTTCACAGCGAATGCAGAGTACCAAACCGAGTCGGCCGCACCAACCACTCCCCTCGTAGACGGCACTAGCGACGGCATACAGAGTCCACGCACCATAACAAGTACCAAACCTCCCCTTCCATCTCCAAGTACCACCAGACGCCCTCCAATCCCCACACGTAGTGGTTCGAACTACCTCGACGCCGCTGCCCGCTACACCGAAGACACCGGAGAAAGCACTGCGGCCTTTACGGGACCTGGTGGTGATGTGGATCCGGTTTTAGTCCCGGGAATCGCGCCGGGGTTGTCTACTGCCCTGCCTACACAAAGTACAACCGATCTCCCATCCCGTAGCGGAGGTGCGGTGCCTAGTCTACCGACGGGACCAGATGGCGCGGTGTCCCCACCCATGTCGCCGGTGGGGGCCTCTGGGGGAAGTTTGAGGAGAGATAGTAAGCCGAGTCTGGCGCAGCTTGGGAGGCAGGGGAGTTGGAATAGTCAGGATTTGAAGAGACAGTTAATGGGTGGCATGTTGAGGGATGAGGGACAGGAAAGCAATGAGGGGAGTTTGGGGAAAGCGGGATATGAGAGTCTGGGAGGCGGTGGGGTAAAGGAGTGAGATTGCGTGAGACATGGGGATGGAGATGGGGTGAAAAGGTATAATTCATGCCGAAATGGTGGGAGTGAGTCTTGAACGGTCTTGACATTCAATTTGGTATGTTACGGTTGATGCGTGCATTATAGAGGCAATACTCAATTGCATTGGGGGTAACAGAGGAGGGAAAAAACAAAAAACAAAAACAGAGATTCATCATGTGTACAGTACATATTGAAATCCATCAACAAATCATGACTGATGAGATACTACATTTCGAACCATCCGTACGGTTATGTCAGAAACTCTCGTGGGTATAAACCTTTGAACTCCAACGTCCGCAAACCCCAAGACTACCCTACTGCGCCCATGCTACATAGTCCCCCAAAAATAATTCGCATAGAACCACCTCGAAAACTTCGGATCGATATTAACCACATGCACATCCCCTCTATTCGCATTCCTAATAACAGCCTTATTATACTCCCCCGTCGCAGGATCAGCTTCGACATCAATACCCAGACAGCGGTAGACCTTGAGTTTCAACCTGTTGCACATCAGTCTCTCCGTACCTAACAATACCTCGATATGTAAACTTTAAACTCACAAAATCTCATCCTCATTAACGTCCTTATTATTCCTCAACCCTTCCGCCGCCACCGCCGTGTTCTCCCCTTCATGCTCCCGTCCCAACACCCCCCTCAACCCCTCCAATTCCCCTTGTAGGCGCTCGCTCTCGATCTCCGTCTCCGACGCTTGCTTCGCGATCCGGAATTTTTCGGTATCGAGGCGCAGGATTTCCGAAGCGTGTTCGGTGGGGTTGTGCGACGAGAGGGTTATTTGGTGTTGGTGCTCCAGCTGCTGTGCGCGGCGTTTGAGGGATTGGAGGGTTTGAGTGTGGTGAGTGGAGATTTGGGTGCGGAATTGGGAGAGCGTGGAGAGGGAGGTCGATATGCGGGTTAGGGAGGAGAGGTCGGGTTGGGGGCGGAAGTTGGAGGCGCAGGAGGAGATGAGCTGGCATGTGCGTTAGGCTAGATATTGTGTGCAATTTGGAGAGATCTTTGAGGGTGTTTGCGCCGGAAGGGAGTTGGGATGGAAGGGACGTACAGCTGCGGGATCTTCGTCGAGGAGCATTGTGTGTAGACTGGGATTTTCGTATAGGTGTGTATGATGGTTCTGCGATCGCGACGGTTCGAATCGGTGTAGAGATCTGGCTGTTCTGTAATTTATGTACGCGTTGTTCTGGGAGCTAATGGTCGGTTTTCGTGAGTTTGGTGTTCAATGTTTTGATTTTGGGATCGAGGTGGTGCGTGCATGACCTTTTACCCAGCAACCGGCGAAAGTGACGCAGCTCCGACAAGGCATTCGTGACGGGAGCGTAAGCCATACAGACAGCCCAGATCCAGGCGAGTGCCACCCGACATTTGCTTGTGATCGTCACAAATTATTATATTACCTACTATTTTACTTCTTCTTATCTCTTTGATACTTTAGAGAATGTCACCCGCTCTTCCTTGTGAGTGTGTTTGAATTTTCCTACATTTTCACGTCCGTGTGGTACAGAGAGAGAACAAGGAAACTGACGATGCAACTTCCAGATGCCGCAGATGCGGAAAGGTAAAATGAACCTCTTTGCTTTTCTCCGGTGTGGATGTTCGTATGTTGAAGATCTTCGTTGCTAATATCTGCGTATGCAGTCCCCTAAAACCGGACGAACTACAAGTCCTACGCGCGCAGTATGAAAAAGAGGGCGAATATGTAGGCATTCAGACCAAGTTCAACTATGCATGGGTATGTTTTTCAGGAATCTCACGTCTCATCAGACTGAGGCTAATGGATCACTCAGGGCTTAATCAAGTCAACGTCCCGTTCCGAACAACAAGATGGCGTACGACTCCTCTCCGAGATTTTTCGTAACTCCCCTGATAGACGGCGCGAATGTCTCTACTACCTCGCTCTGGGAAATTACAAGCTGGGCAACTACGCAGAAGCAAGGAGATATAACGACCTACTATTGGAGAAGGAGCCTGCAAACCTGCAGGCTGGGAGTCTGAAGGGGTTAATCGACGACAAAGTGCAGAGGGAGGGGCTAGTTGGTGTCGCCATCGTAGGAGGTATTGCCGTGGCCGCTGGAGTCATAGGGAGTATGCTGTTGAGAGGTCCCAAGAGAAGATAGTAGATAGGATGGAAGGGCTTTTCTCCATGGTTGGCTTGAAATTGTACGGAAGTATTTTCGGACGGGATATCTCCATTCTAGCAGCAATTACACATCTCAAGGTATTGTTGCATACTCCTTTGAGCGACTGTTTGACTACAAACTAGTCCTTAGATGTATGTTTGCTGAATGTTACTATCAAGAACAGCTGCCAGTCATCCCAAGATGATGATTGTCGTTTACCCTTTGGGCCGCGAGAAACACGTCCCCGAGAGCCCGGATAACCGATGCTGAATCGTCTCACTTGTCAAGAAGGTATCGGAAGCTTGTCGAAGCGAACAGAAGAAAGTGAAAGCTTTCGCGCTGACCCCAAGAGCGGTGAAAATCATGACCCGGAGGAAATTCTTCTCAGATACAAGCTCTACAGTTGTTTTCATTTTCTGCTTCTTTCATCTCCTTGACTACAGTCTTTGTTCTCTTTAAAACCCTCTAGAGTAATTCTTTATAGTTGTGGGTTACTTGTTTTCGGGGGTCAAAGTGTCACTGGCCACCGAGACTTATCTAGAAGCTTCAGTCAGGTGTCAAGCGAGCACCGCCAGAGTACGTCACCGTAACCCTCACTATAACCTTCAAATCGACAGCGTGTATACTGCTTAAATCTTCAATAATTTGCCACGATCTTGTCCTACAAAGAAATCACGCCCTTAACACTTCTAACGCGCCTGTACAGTATTCTACATCTCCGCCCCTTTCCTCTTACGCTTTCCACTACACGAGAGCTAACCCCCAGACGTGGTTACCCGCTCTTCGTCTACTGACCAGCCTGTCACTTACACACGGCGCATGACAAGACTTTCTTGAACCTGAACACACTCCCTTTCATCGAGGAACGACAATTCGTGTTCGCCGAACAACCTTCGTGGCCCCTTATTTCTACTACCTTGTCCACACCTTCACGAACCTGATTACGTCCCACTCTTCGACCGTACAATTCAGCTAGCCCCGCAAACTTGGCCGCAGCTATCGATACTTACATTAAAATTACTGGAAGCAGGAGCTTTTATTCTTCCGTAAATACCTTATTCTTACATGATAACGTCGTTTATCGAAGGCAACCCAAGATGAGCCAATCTGAGGAGTCACGGAGGGAGAGGATATATTGCTATACCTGCGGCAAGTCCAGCGACAAACCCGAAGGCGATACCCTCTTCTGTCCCGCTATAGTACCTCTTCAAGACTTTGATGGAAATGCTGTCACAGGTGACGATGGCAGGATCGTTGAGGATACATGCATGTCGGAATTCGTTGAGATCGTATGTACTCTCATATTCCTTAAGTCGATGAAAGTGAATGCTCAATGCAGATCTTTCGAAGCAGGAAGCAACTTCTACCCCAACCCTGTGTAAACGCTAAACGAATCGTAGATCGAAGAAGACGACATCGACACCCCTGATGAGCATATGGGCCAGGAGCATGAAGGCCACTTAGATCCTCTACCTTTCTTCCATGACCGCTCTCCCCAGGGTGATTTCGGTGGAAATGTGGCGTACGGACGAGTTGAGTTTACCAGGACGGGGCCGGGAAGCGTGAGGGTAGTTCACTCGTGGTCCGGACCAGGTCGTCAAAACGCAACAGAACAACAGCGGGAAGGATCGCAAGGTAACGACCCATTTACTGGCAATCCGCTGCTTCCAGGCTTCGCATCGATGCTACATAATATTATGGGACTTCAAAATCCTCCCCAGGGATCCCAAGCAGGAGAAGGTCGTCAAACTCCTGGGTTATCACAGGAAGGGAGGAATAATCACACACATGAGTGGGAGGGGCCAAGACGACAGCCTCGCTTTCAGTATCATACCGAATTGCGTGGAGATCCCTTCTTTGGCTATTTTCAGGAGTAAGCATCATCAGCATAAACTGCCAGATCTACACTAATTTCGTTAAGCTTTCTTGACGGTATAGCTGGTCCATCCGGACATACACGACAACACACACATCCAGACCACGATGATCCCCATGACCCAAACGCCCAAGGTCGCAACTTCCCTAATCCATCCCAAGGCCCAGCCGGTGCCAGTATGACTCTCGTAGATCTTCTCCATACGATGCTCAATGGTAGATCGGCCGCTCATGGCGATGGAGTATACACCCAAGCAGCATTCGACGACATAATAACGCAATTAATGGCACAACATCAAGCGGGGAACGCTCCTGGGCCCGCCAGCGAAGAGGCAATCGCGTCCCTGCCGAAGAAGAAAGCGACGGCCGAAATGCTAGGCGACACGGGCCGCGCGGATTGCAGCATCTGCATGGACTCCGTGGGACTGGGTGACGAAATCACGGTTCTGTACTGCGGACATTGGTTCCACGGTTCGTGCATCGGCGCCTGGTTGAAGGAACACGACACCTGTCCCTTCTGCCGGAAGGGCATCATGGAGGCGAAAGCAGATCCGGCGAATGCGTGTCGCGCCGAGGAACAGTCCACGAGCCGGGTCAGGGATTTCCAGACCGAGGCTCTAACTCCCACACCCGAGGATTCAAGAAGGCTAGAGGAGCGGAGACGCGAGGAGGAACAGCGTATGCTCGAGGAAGCGATGAGGAATGAGTTCTTAGACTCCCGAGCTGGAGCTAGCGCAGCGGCTGCAGAGCAGAATAGGCAGGAATCGGGCGTGGATAGGAGTCCGGCGGCTAATGCGGCTATGGCTGCTCAATCACGATATTACGCCCAACCCGCCTGTGGGGAGAGGGATACGACGCCCGACCCCAGAATCCCGGGTTCTTGGATCTCGCCTTCGCGGTCGCCGCTCCCGACCCGCGACGCAGCAGAATCGGAGGAACGGCGCTCATTTTTACCGATTTGGGTGCCCTCGGAGCAGCAGCAGCAGCATAGTGGGTTGATTGGCTCTAATAACCCGTATAGATACCGTGATAATGGGGCGCAGGATTCTGGGAGCCAGCGTGAGGGAAGCGGTGAGTCGAATGGTTCGAGCATTGGGGATCGGGTGAGAAGTTTCTTTGGGGGTGAGAGAAGAGGCTGAACCAGTGTTTTGTCACTTCGTTTGTGCGGTTGATTTGCACAAGGGTGTGTCTGCTTCTGCGGTGTTGTGGTGATGCGTTGGGTTTTGAGGGACATGGTGGGTTTAGACTGTGGTGTTTATTGGGTTCGGATGGCGGTTGGTGTCTGGTGTTGAGGTGGAGAGGATACTTAGGTACTTTACCTTGTGCATGATGTTCACATGTCTTTTGTTGTGTGTTGTTGGTGTTTTCATGCTGGATGTGGGGATCTTTTGTATCCCTTCATTTTGATATTGCAATCGTATGAGCGGTCAACCTCGTGTTGTCTTCCCGCGCGAAGAGGGGAGCTTGTTCTGAAGCTGGAGGCTAAGTGAAAGTGTGACATTTGAGTTGGGTATATTATATGCTATAAGGATACTAGATATACAAAACGTATTAGAGTCTAGTAGGAAGTGTAGACATCTAGTATGATTACTAATGACTGCATCCCCCATCATTCGCGTGCGCTCGTTCTTAATGACAAGAGATTTACGAATGTGGTATATTTGATTCTCGATAAGAGTCCATCGACATTCCGACGGAAGCGAGCGTATAAAGGGCAGAGCATCTAACGCGTGTAGTGACCGAAAGCGCCATAACCTTCCCTATGCACCCTACCACCAAGATACCATAGCCAACATTTGTACCGGCAACCATTCAAACCCAACCTGTGAAAATCCCCCTACATTCCTCCTCGGGGTCATCATCCCCATATCTAGAACTACCAGAGACCACGTAACCCACCCCATCTCCTCCTCCTAGGTCTATCAAAAGAATCCCACTCATCCTCGCTATCCAAAATGCTCGAATCATCGCTCAAGGAGTCCAAATCACTATCATAATAATCGTCGTCGTAACGATTTCTTGCTGCCAAAAGGCCCCCAAGCCCGAAACGACTTCTCCGTGGCACATGGTTGAACCCAAACCCGTTTCCGAAACCTCTGGGTCGCAATCTGCCGAAAAGGCCCATGGGACGCGAAGGATAAGCTGGTCGAGTAGTCAAGCTGATAGTAGGGTTCCGGGGTATTCGGGGCCGGAGGTAGCTAGGTTGAGGGTATGCCGCGCGCGGCATGTCGTCGCAGAATGAGGTCATTGAGTCGCCGTAGTTGTACGTTCCATATCTTCTGTGGAAGGGCATGCTGTTTAGAGCGTCGCGGAGATGGTGCTGGTTGCGGCCGTATGCTCGGTTGTACATTGAGAGGCTGTTGCGGCCGCTGTCGGGTCGGAACCGGCGACGGCCTTGTGAGTCGAAGGTTCCGGGTGGGCCGTATGGAGTAGGCATGATGCGGGTGCGGTTGTAGAATTGGTCGGCGGGTGGGCAGTCTCGGCCTACGATGGGTTGTTGACTGGGTCGACGCCAGCTCATGTGAGGGTGGATAGTTTCTTTCGCTGTTGAGCAAATAATATAAGAAGCAGAAACCTTTTGTATCGTACACGAACTAGTTGAGAGGCTAATGTGGAGATGGGAATAAGGAGGTATACTCTGTCTTACGAGATCGATGAAAGGATGTAGAGGCCTTGATATGAAATAGCGGTGTAGGAAATAAGATAGTTTAGAAAGTTTGAATGATATCAAGTTATGTTAAACTAAGAATCAGTCGAAGCGTGGGGAGAGACAATCAGATTTATAGGCAAGACATGTCGTACTAAAACAACCTACCGTAGTAGCAATCATCCCATCATAGCATAACCTTATGGTCACCCGATTTCTAGCCAGTAAGATCATGATAAGATTTGCCATAAAGTCTCGACCATACTTCATGTCCATCGCAGAGAGGAGCCTCGGGTCTTGGAGAGGTACAAACTACGGACGATAGTATTGGAGCAAACAACAAGATACTGGGCAACAAACAAGATACAAGGAAAATCGACAAGATAATCATAGATCAACGATTCGCAGCGATCAACAAACTTCAAGCAGATGGTTTAGATGCATCTTCAATTTACGGTACGTCCAGGCTCAAGAGACGGCTTCAAGCTCGACACTGGTGCACCGGCTCACGGATAGTCCCATCCATAATTGTGCAGATACTATCGGCAAGAACATGATTTGCATCGGGATTACCGGTCGTAGGGAAGGACATCACAGAAGGCCAGCCGTTCTCTGGAAGTTTGTTCTGTGGAAATCCTTCATGCATGCATATTGAGCTTTCTGGATGAAGCAGATCAGTTAACCTGTCAAGTAAGGAGTTCTTCAGTCCTGTCGAGAATGAAAAATTAAGAATAGACTAGAGCAAGAGCATAGATGCATACATGGTGGTAAAATTCTTGGGTGAAGAAGTTGTTCAAGGTGACTCTTAGGTTGAGGATTGAATAAATAAAATCGCGGTGTATGACTAAGCAATATTTTAGCGACCACCAGAAAGTCGAAATTCTTTACCATAAGAGCCCTTGTGTGTAATGAATTGCTGCCAACAAGCTCGACAGCTTTAAACCCAATAATCACTCCCACGTCTGTCTTCTACAACGAAACGAAATCACGTCCCAACAATAACCACATAACGCTCCTATTGATCCAACGTATCCGCATTCATTACCCTCATCCGATATCTAACGGCAACACCAATTCTTGCGTCACACGAGTCTATTTCCTCCTCTCAGGGATTAAGCTGTCAATCGTACCCACGCTTGTCACTACCTATCAACACGTCACATTTGCGCATCTTGTACATTTAGGATCATTCATTCTACTTCGATATGGCCCCTTCGACCTTTGCTTCAGCTGCCGCAGGCAATAATTCAAATCCGTCGCGTGGAGACGGTGGCGTAGAATGGTGAGCTCACACCCCCTCTTCTTGACCCCTTCGCGTTCCGGCCAAAACAAAGTTGTGCTCTCTTGATTTGGAGCGCAAATGAATCTACTACTCTTATCTTAAACCATCGACGGGATGACATTCTCTACACCGGAGTTCAAACACCGCAACGCATTGACCTCTGCTTCGCTAGATCTCAGTTTCGCTAATGTAGAATTCAGGCCTCGACGCGCCAATGGCGCCACTCAAACCTTTCGACGACCTTCCGGTGCTCCAGGTCTTTCGAACACTTCACAACAGAGAGATAACACCGGAAATACACCCTCCAACACCGGCCCTCTCTCCTCCGGAACCGGTGTATACGTTCCCCCTCACGTCAATGCACAGAGGAACGGGTCTATTGTAGACTCTAGATACTCCAAAGACCAACTACTACAATGCTATCGTAGCCAGAAGGATACAGAACATCTCGATGATGGCTTGGCCAGCCTTTTCGTTGGCGGATGGGAACCTCACCTCACGAATGGCGCGTCTACTTCGTCTTGGGGAAGACGGGACGACCAGAACAAGGATACTCAAGCCGGTGCTGATGTCTGTTGGGAACGTGAAGGAAACGTTATTCCCCTGGGTCTCATGGAGCTTACTGAAGAAGAACGAGATGTGCGTGTTACTCATGCACTTGTAGTTTTGAACATGGTTGACTAAGTGCTATTATAGACCTTTTTATCCTCCGTTAACTCTCCTCTCAAACCACCTACGCAGAACCAAAATAAGGAGGGAACTGCCAAGGACGGTCTTTCAGTTCGTAAGTCTTCCATTTCGCAAGCACAAACTCCTGGTACATTCGGATTGTCTTCTCCAACCTCCGCTCGCCCAACCGGGCGTCGACGCGATACGAGTGATGCTTTTCCATTCCCGTCTGTCGCGCAATCACCCGGTAATCCCCGGTTTTCCCGCGATGAAGGTAGCGCAGCAACACCACCACCTGCTTTACTAAGACGCAGGACCGACTATAAGGACCCTAATGCTTCCGGTACTGATGAGCGCGATAAAGAGAAACCACGGGACACACCTGAGGCCACAAACCCTTTCGGTACCCTGAGGCGAAGTATAACCGGGCCTTTTAGTGCTGGGGTGAACCAACCTGCTTCTCCTTGGTCTTCCACGCCTCAAAGCGCAGGATTCTCCCCAATGGGTGCCTTTGGAAGCTTTGCGATAGCTCCCAGTACGGGTCAAGCGTCTACTCCCACGGAGAAGAAACTTGGCTTTGGAAGTCTAAGAGGTGAAAGTCGGTTCAAAGGTTTGATGAGTAAGGAAAGCTCCGAAGATATGTCTAGTAGAGGTCCCAGAGAGAAACATTCGCTCAGCAATCTAGGAAAAGTCCCGGAAACTGAAGGTGAGCGTCGTGTACCGTCTTGGATGGAGGCGCGCTTTAACAGGCCCACGAGCAACGACACGGACCCATTTCCGGATGAAGAGGGTCGTTCCGGAAGTGCTGCTCTCCTTAGAAACGATGATGGGCCTTCTCGAACTCAAGGTCCAGGATTCGGAACTCCTAGCCGAAAGGAGTCTCGCGATGAAGGACTTGCAGCTTTTGGTATGACCCAGGAGAATACCGTGTTCAAGGATGTTTTTCATGGAAGGGATGATTACCAACATCAAACTCCACAACACCGGAGTGGAGCTGGAGGCCATGAGCCAATGAGCCCTACCGATACCAATCCCTATCAAAGCCCAGAACATGACAAGAATGACCACGAAGATCATGATGCCGAAAGTTCTGATATCCAGCACACACCTCTTCCTGGGCTCGGAGGCGGATTCATGGGTGAGTTAGGATCGCACCCTGGACAGGCACCCTTTGGTGGACTTGGTAACTTCGGGCGTGGACCTGCTCCGTACGAAATCGCTGCCAGTGATCGAAGTCAGACTTCAAGCGCCGGTCCTCCAAAGGCTTTCCTAGGTCTAACTGGCTTTGGAGGATTGCCTGGATTGGGTGGTCCTGCAGCTTGGCCTCCAGCTCAAGGAACTGTGGGCACTCCAGCTAGAGACAAGCAAAATTTTGGCGGCGCATTTGGAGAAGGTATCTTTAATTCAGGAACAGAAGTCCAGTCCCCTAGTCTTGCGGGACTAGGTGCCGGTGGGGGAATGTTTGGTGGAAGCATGAGCGGTAGCGGTACTCTCGGACGTACAAGTAGAATGGGGTCTCTGTTCCCGGCTGCCATGCAGGAACAAATGCGATCGAATGAACAAGGAAGACAACACGCTGATGATGGTTCTGTTGAAGGAGGTGATCATCACCTTGGCTCTCTTGGGCGCAACACCTTCGGAAGTAATGCACCAGGATCGGGTGTTCCGGGGCGAGACACTGACAGTCCATTACGTGCTGGGCGGGGCATATTCGATGACATGCTTCCGACTCCGGGAGCTGGACAACGAGGTATCCGAAACCTAGATACTGGTTTCGAAGAGCCTATTCCTGGACTCTTCGGTCACGGTCAAGGCCCTGGTTCAATTGGTAGCTCGGCTCCCGGTCAAGGTTCTCTCCTACCAAGGGGTAATCAAGCGCTCGCTCAATCGCAACCTCAACCTGCAAGTTCTGCATCTAATCAACCTCCCGCAGCTCAACAGCGCACCATGGTCATGCCAGATAGAATGCGTTGGATCTATAGAGACCCCCAGGGTCAGACTCAAGGGCCATGGTCAGGTTTGGAAATGCACGATTGGTACAAGGCTGGTTTCTTTTCGCCTGAGTTGCTTGTCAAGAAATACGAAGATCCAGAGTATGAGCCACTGGCACAACTCATTCGACGCATCGGCAATTCACGAGAGCCGTTTTTAGTGCCTCAGATAGGTATTCCTCATGGTCCACCTACTACTCAGGCTGGTAATGCCTGGGCAGGCGCAACTACGGCAGGATCTGCAGCCCAGCCTCCCTTTGCGAGTAGTTTTCCTAGTTTTGGTACAACCTTAACTGCAGAGCAACAAAATGCGCTTGAACGACGTAAACAGGAGGAACAGTATCTCATGGCCAGACAAAAAGAGCATCTCGCACAACAACAAGTTCTCGCTAAACAATTGCAGCTACAGGGCGGACATATCCACGGTCAACAACTACATCATCATTCCAGTGCCCATAGTCTACATAGTCAACCCAGTTTCGGCAGTATTACGTCTCCGGGAGGTTATCAACCATCGCCTTCGCAAGGTCCTATCTCTATGAACCAGCCCGTTCCTGGCTTCTTTGACAACTCCTTCCGACCTCAACCCGGAGCCCCTTTTGGTCCAATTGGTGGCGGTAACCTAGATCTACTCAGTCCTCTTAGAGAGGAAGAACTGTCAGGCATGATGGGTCAAATGAATCTTGGTCGTGGAGCTCCACCAACGTTTCCGGCACCTGGGGAGCTTTCAGGTCCTCAACAGCGTAATGAGCAATTTTCTCATGCTCAACAGGTCAATCAAATGCTGGGTGACCGTAACAGATTGCAACGTGAGCAAACCGAGCATGATGCCCTCCAACAGAACATTCAAAATGAACAGCAGAGTGCACAGGCTTCTAGAGATCGTCTGCAGCAATTTCATGAATTGCGAACACAAATCGACGCCGAGTATTCCGAGCCATCCACCACTAGCCCTCCCGGTCAACGTATCGGTCCTCCGAGCCAACAGCTTCAATCTAGCAAGCAACAGGAGGCCCGTCAACAGCCAGCTGCGATCACTCAGATTACGGAAGTTACGTTTCAATCAGAAACTGCCACGCAACCCACGCAGGTCGAAGTTCTTTCCTTGACCGAGCAAGTCCAGAAAGCAACTGCAGCTAAACAAGCCCCCGCTCCTGCTTCACCATGGGGCAAAGTCGATACGACCATAGTACACCCTTTCCCTCCTCCTCAATCTCAATCCCCACTACCGGCTCCAGCTGCACAGAGGAAACACAATGTCGCGGATACTTTGAATGCAGAGTCCAGGTCAAGATCTGAGACTCCGAATGCTGAAACTCCTGGACCTTCTATCGCACCATGGGCTAAAGAACCTGTTGAAGCACCAAAAGGGCCTTCCCTCAAGGAGATTCAGGAAATGGAAGCTAGAAAGGCTGCTCAGCAAGAAGAGATTGCAGCTGCCGCTCGTCGCGCAGCGTTCGAGAAAGAGATGCTCGCACAAGCCGCTCAAGTTGCTCCAGCACCAGGTTTACCTTCAAGTGCCAATTGGGCCAGCGGTTCGTCTCCCGTGACTGCCAGTGCTTCTACACCTTCGGCTTGGGCCAAACCTCTTGCAGGTAAAGCAGCTCAGACATCGGCATCTGCGAAGAAGACTTTACAGCAGATTCAGAAGGAGGAAGAGGCGCGTAAGCAGAAAGCTGCTGCTGCTGCTATCGCCGCCAACGCTGCTGGAGTCGCAACTCCAACCCTTGCTTCGGGTAAACGATATGCGGATCTCGCAAGCAAAGCTTCTGGCTCTGCTGCTTCAACTAGCGGTGGTGCATGGACAACCGTCGGTGCCAGTGGAAAGGTCAAGACTCCCACCGTCGCAATCCCAACCGGTCCTGCAACGAATCGTGCTGTTAGTGGTGGTGTCAGCCCAGCTGCAGCAGCTAAGGCGAGACCTACACCTGTAATCCGCAGCACTACCTATGGCACCGCTCAGGTAAATGCGCAGGACGAATTTAAGAAGTGGGCTGCGGGTGAGCTTAAGCCGGATTTGAGCAAGGGGATAAATGGTAAGTCTACCTCTAATCCTACCCTAATATATGAACTTTCATCGTCACATTGTCACTTCGCAAATGCTAATTTCCACGTCTAGTCGACGAATTTCTCTCCTCCCTGCTCATCCTTCCCCCCGAGGCTGACATCATCACCGAAGCCGTCCACTCCGTCTCCCAGACCATCGACAGCCGCCACTTCGCCGAAGAGTTCATCCGTCGTCGTAAGCTTGCCGATAAGGGCATCGTCGATACGAATGCATCGTCCAGTGGAGGGCAAAGCGCCGAGGGCAAAGGTGGTTGGAGCGAGGTTGCCAAGAAGAATCCACCGGCCGTCCAGAAGGAGGAGGTCGGGAGTAGTTTTAAGGTTGTCGCGGCGAAGAAACGGGGTGGAAAGAGGTAAGTCTGTCGTGTATAGGATTAGTTGAAGCGGAAAGGGAATTGTGGGATGGGTTTGGAAAAGAAGTGGTATGATGTGACCCATGTTATGTGTTCGATGATAATTTCATTGATGAGCGAGTGCTTCAGACTGTATGTCGGTATGGGTTTTATTATTCATGTAGCGTAGCGTAGCGTAGAGAAGTCCAGTACGGGTATATACCTTGTCCCCCCTCAAACTTCATAGAATTATTCCACCTCTTCTCCCACCAATACCCCTCCACATCCCTACTCCTCCACCGCCCTCTCCTTCCCCTTCCCCTTCCCCTTCCCCTTCCCAATCAACCCCTCCACAGCCCCAACAGTCCTCACGATCTCCGCCACCCCCAACCCGGCCATCTGCGCCACCTCCTCGTAAAAAAGCCGCGCCGGCCCCTCCAGCTCGTCCGAGGTGCGGTAGACGCGGTGGTTCTGCCCCGGTCGCAGTATTGAGCCTATAGTCGTAGTGTCGCCGGGTGTACCCGAGGGGATGGGGATGGGGATGGGCTTGACGATCTCGAGGCCCCTCTGCACGGTCGCGAGACGGGCTACTTTGGGATGTTCCTCGCTCTCCCTGTCTTTCCCCCCTTCCCTGTCTTTGGCCCCTTCCCTGTCTTTCCGCCCTTCCCTGTCTTTGCCCCCTTCCCTGTCTTTGCCCCCTTCCCTACCCCCGCCACCGCCCCCGCCGTCCGCGCTGTGGGGGTTTGTAGGAGGATCAACGGGAAACATTCCCCACAGCGCGGAGCGGAAATCGCTCTTCCGCTCCCGGGTCCCGAGGGCCTCGGTGCAGAATATCGAGGCGTAGAAGGACATGTAGGCGTCTAGTTCCTCGGGGGTTAGGGTCAGCACGTCATGTTCTGTGACTTCCATTGCTTGTTTAAAGGGGAGGACGGGGGTTGTTTCCGCGATTTGGGCTTCGTAGGTGGATTTTGCGGTGGCCCAGGTGGTCCAGTCGATTGACGCGGTGGAGGGGTGGGTGGGGGTTGTTGGGGTGCGGGTGGTGGTGGTGGTATTGGGAGGGAGGGGAAAGGGGAACAGGAGTCCAGTGGCGATGATCAGCAGGGAGAGGAGTTGGATATCAGGGTGCACGAGCAGCGCATGACCCCTCTTCGCCCTCGTTTTCGGCGTTGTCGGGTTCGGGTAACTGAAGGTGTAGCCTACACTTTCTGCTAGGGAGAGCACGAGGGGGTATACGTCTATGGGGAGAGCGAGGTCGATCAGGTGGCGGAGGAAGAGTTGCGGATACGGCAGGGCGGGGAGAGTCATTTTATACGATTCCCGGTAGAATAGTACAATGGAGTGGATGGAGGCGTAGAGTCTTGTGGCGCGGAGAACAGAGGACGGCTCGAAGGATTCGATATAGTGGCTCGGAAGCCGCTTTTTCATCTCAGTGGGGAGGGTTCGGCCGGCGCGGTAGTAGAGGAGTTCGCCGTCTGTGACCCATTTGTAGAGGTCGCCGATGGTGATGGGGAGGTGGAGGAGGAGGGAGCTTAGGTATAGCAGAGCGAGCGTGTCGAGAAGGGGAGGGAGTGATTCGGGATTCCGGCCTGTGCGTGTACGAGGCGGTTTGGGTGTCTCGGTCTCGGGGTCGCTGGGACCTTCGGATTGGGAGCTGTATAAAGGGGTTTGAGAGGCTGTGTCGTCGCCGGCTTCGAGGCGGGCGGAGAGGGGTTTGAGGCGGAGAGCCCAGAGGTCGCGTACGGTGATCTGGATGTCTGTTAGGGACTGATCTGTACTATACGAATTGTATAGATTGGGGGGGGGAGGGGGAGTGGGGGTGTTTGTATGGTACCTCGAATTCCTTGGGGAAGCGCTTCTTGTCCACAAGCCATCTAGTTTGCCGCCAGAGTATCAGCTGGTAGCACTGGAGATACAGTTCTAAGGCTGCTGGACCGGTGTATTCTGTATTTCAAAGTTAGCGATTGTATAGTCGTAGGCATGTACAGTATTTTCAATCCCACTCCGCCATACACACTAGACAGTCACTGATTCTCATGCTCTTTCTGTATTATTCTGTACAAAGGGTATTGACTTACGTTGCGCCACAGTCTCCCTTTTCACCCTCTCCTTCCTCGTCTTCTTCCCCTGCATACCGTACTGGTCTTCATCTTCCAGAGTTGCTAGTGTACCCTTGAGTCTATTAGCTCCGAGTTTTGAAAAGTTACTTAACGTTGCATAATTTTGCACCAAAGAGTATATGTTTAGTCCATACCTCTTGACGATGATCATTGTCACAATACGTATATCCATCATCGGCTGTATAGAATTTTTGTGAAGGACAATTTCCCCAGTCGCATCGTCGGCCAGTACGTCTACGGTGCGACATTATTCGCTTGCGATTTCACGCGACGTGATGAGGCCTACCCACTACTTTTATGCACTTTTGATGTTTTGGAAGCGCAGCGAAAGTTGTACCGAGGGCCAAGTTGAAGTACAGAGTCAAATCTATTTCAGTCACAATCTTGACATCTGATATCCACGGTTCGAGTTTGCTATAGTTCTATGACGTAACCGGTCAATATTTCGCATCACATTCTGCTCGTAATCAATGATTTAAGGTGATCCAAGATAACTTTTATTCTAGGAGAAGTGTACAGTTTCTGACGCTCTCCAAGACTAAATAGGATCAATGCAAGCCCAATCCTCCGCTCATGAGTCATCAATACCTAACAAGGTCTTGCTGGTAATCAAGACGAAAAGAGACGAAAACACGTGAAAATACATTTGTGTCATAGTCGATATCGACGGAAATAACACAGAATAGTATCTCTCGCGAAAACAACCCCAAATATTCCCCAAATGTGCCAACCCCAACCCTCTAACCGCGAGGAGCTTCCTTGGCATCGATAGCAGTCTCTTCACCCATAGCAGTAAGGACAATGACGTCTGAACGACTTGTTAGTATACCGGTTCACATTTGAGAATATTCCAGACACTTACTGGTGTCCTTGCCATCCTCGGTGAAAAGTTTCTTGATCTTATCGCCAACTTCACCCTCGGGAACTTTAACATCATCCTTGGTATCACCGGCATCGGTCATAAGAGAGAGGAAACCATCGTCGGTGACGTCAAGCTAAAAGAGATGATATATTAGCGACTGTTGTTGTACAGGACTGATGAAAATACGTACAAGCTGATATTCGGTGCGACGGACGTTAGGGACATCCATATTGTGAGTGGAAGGGCAAAGTTCTTCAAGCTTCTTGCCAGTGAAGATGTCAATGGCGACGAGATGGACCTTTGCGTGACCGTGCTTGCCAGTCTTGGAGGTGGACATTTCAACGATCTTGCAGGGACGGTTCTTGATGACGACGAAACCGTTCTTCCTCAAGGCAGAGCACTGCATGGGAAAGGTGGTAGAGGCACCGGCATCGGCGCTCTCGAAGGTGTGTTGCTCATGCTATTGCGACCATGTTAGCTGCTGTTTCTGTGATATTCATTATGCCATTGTCGATTGTGGTGCGCGCGTGTCAGGCAGCGATGGGATGAAAGGCGGGGCAGATGGAGGGGTCAAAAGGTTGTTGGAGAGTGAATCCTACCTGCGCGTCGTTGTCGGCCATGATGAAATGAGTGTCAGTTAAATCGAACTATGTGGCAAATAAATGCAACAAGAAGAACAGGCTGAAAAGTTGAGGGAGGATGAGTTGAGTGGGCTGTTGTGTGTGAAGAGAAACAAAAAGTTGAGACCTGAGGGTGGAACAAAAGTTGTGCGGCGGGTCAGAAGGGAAAAAGGCGAAATTCCTCTAGACTCGATTGAGCCTCAGATGCGCCACATCTCCGGCAAGCGGGTTTGCATCTTTTGTCTGTTCCGTGAGAGGCTCGGACGGTCACTTGTTATTCCGCTCCGACCTCTGCACCTCATGCCAATCCCCTACCTTAGCAGTCGATAACTATGTATACAAACTGTAAGGAGCAATCATAAAACAAACACAGAACTTACAGCTACTAACCCCTGAAGAAGCGAATAAGATATTCAAAATCCTCTAAATGTCAAGCTGGGCTATATCGCTGCTAACACCATGTGGCTTGACAGATTCTCCCATCAGTCAACACCTTCAGGGACACCACCTCCCCAAGCCAGACCATATTCTCCTGCTCCGTCACGAAGACCATATCTCACTCCCGGGACTTTACCCGTTAGACCAGGTTTAAGTCCGAGATCCTCTTCTCTATCCCTCGTATCTGCCAACGTCTCCACAGCAAGTCTTCCCTCCACGGTACGAATACCAAATGGATCAGGTTTGAGACAACAAATCGCTAGGACACCACCTAGTGGCATACAAGATCCATCAAAAGTGCTAGAAGATATATTCGGAAAGCCTCCGAGGAAGGGTTACCAGGATGACAGTAGTGACAAAAAGGTAGAGACGGAGAAGCCTTCAGAGCTAGTAGAGGATATCGACTTCGACGGGTTGAGCTTGGAAGCATTTGCGGAAAGGCAGGATACGCAATCTCGGGTAACGGCAATTGTACATAATTATAGCGCTCAATCAGTTGAAGAATGTATGTTTTATCCTGGATAGACCCCATCATGCCTTTGCTCATGCGTGTTATATAGTCGACAAGGAGAATGATAAATTCGAAGATCTTCATCGATCCATCCTAGCGTGTGATGATGTCCTAAAATCCGTCGAGACATATTTGACCGGCTTCCAAGCAGACTTGGGCGCAGTGTCTGCTGAAATTGAAACACTCCAATCTCGATCAACTACTCTAAATACTAAGCTCGAAAACCGTAAGGTCGTTGAAAAGCTCCTTGGCCCAGCAGTTGAAGATATAACCATATCACCCGCAGTGGTTCAAAAGATTTCTGAAGGTCCGATCGATGCTGCATGGAATAAGGCCCTAGCAGAGTTAGAAAAGAGATCTAAAGCCATCGACGCACGTCTAAAAGAACCAAATGTCATCCAAGCTGTACGAGACCTTAAGCCTCTATTAGACGATCTCACCAACAAGGTAAAATACCCCCCATATACTCCCCATACCAGACTAACCACCAAACCTAGGCCATCGAACGCATCCGCGACTACCTCGTTGCTCAAATAAAGGCTCTCCGCTCCCCCAACATCAACGCCCAAATCCTTCAACAACAAAATTTCCTCGCCCACAAGGACCTCTCCGCCTTCCTCTCCCGTCACCACCCCCAACTCGCCGACGAAATCCGTCAAGCCTATATCAACACCATGCGCTGGTACTACCTGCACCACTTCACACGGTACCGGCAAGCACTCGAGAAGTTAAAGTTGTACCCGGTAGACGCACACTGGGTGCTTGCCGCAGACGAAAGCAGCGTAAAACAGCGCTCATCCGCCAAAAGCACAACAACAGGACCCTTCGACCCCTTTTCCCTCGGACGACGCATGGACATCCTCCGAAGCAACAAAAACTCCGCATTACCAAGCCACCTCGCCGAAGACGACAAAAGCGCCCACTTCCTCGAAACGCCCTTCCACTCCTTCAACCTCGCGCTCCTCCACAACTGCACCTTCGAACACACCTTCCTCTCTACCTTCTTCAGCGGCACCCACGCCACCACCTCCCGCGCCTTCGACGTCATCTTCGCCCCGACCCTCTCCCTCGCCCACTCACTCACCAAAGCCCTCCTCGACTCCACGTACGACGCGCTGGGCCTCCTCATCGCGGTGCGGCTGAACCAACGCGTCGCATTCGCCCTCCAGCGCGCCAAGATCCCCTGCTTAGACGGCTACGTAAACGGCACGGCGATGCTCCTCTGGCCTCGCTTCCAGCAAGTCATGTCCGCCCACACCGACTCCACTCGCAAGTTCACCGCAGCTCTATCCTCCAGACCGCCAGCCTCATCCCTGCTCTCGTCCTCGTCCTCCGCCGCCGCCGCCCAGTCCACGGCCCCGCACCCCCTGACTCAACGCTTCTCCAACTTCGCGCATGGCATCCTGGCCCTTTCCGCCGAAGCTGGCGATGAGGAACCCGTTGGCATGAGTCTTGATCGTCTGAGGACCGAGTTCGAGAACGCGCTGCTGAAATTGAGTAAAGGCATCGCTGGGAAAAATAAGCCGGAAAGGTTTCTCGCGAATAATTATAGTCTCGTTGGGACGATTTTGGAGGGTGTGGAGGGGCCGCGGGCGGAGAGGATGAGGGCGCGGTTTCGGGAGCTGAGGGAGGGAGTCGAGGGCGGTTGAAGGTGTGAGCGTACAGTTGCGGAACTGTGGGCCTTTTTTTTTTCTTTTGTTTTCGGGAGGCGTGATGTTGAGTTTGGCCGAGGAAAAAAAATAGTTATACTATAATCAATACAATCCCCCTCCCAGCCTTATACCCTCCTCATATACGTATCTGCATATCATCTTTCCCTGTACTTCAAACCCCAAAACATTAACAGACAGCCCAATCTCCACCAAAAGCCAAAAAAAAAAATTAAAAACAGTTTTCACGCTCTCCTAAGAGGGCGTGGTACATCTGCTGCCCCTGCTGGAGCCCGATGGGAGATAATGGGGGCAAGTTGCCCCCTCGGGGAGTCGACCCCCGGGGTTATCGATATTACTTAGTGGCGCTACCACTAGGCCACTCCAGGGATTATGGAACTGGGTGCGAATTTGTTAGTTATAAAGTACTGGTGCTAGGTTAGGGTTTGAGAGGGGGGGGTCGCGTGATGGAGGTGAGGTATTTGGGGTTGTTTGTTTATATGCAGATAGGGGATTGTGGGGGTAGAGGGTACTGGGATTGTTTTTTTTATGGAGTTGTGAAGGAGGATTTTATATGGGGTAGTAGCTATGCAGTTGCTTGAGAGGTACTTTATTTATTAAATCTATAGTTGGATGTTTTATACTACACTAGCTGTCTAAGCCCACCGTGAAAAAGTCAACTTCGCTGACACGAGCGTCACCCTAATACATCACATAGACATCCCAAACGCCAATATACCGCCGATCCGTCACTATGATAGCTCACACCCCGAACTCCTTCTTACAACGATAATATTACACCCAAACAACCCAACTCACCCCCTCGAACTCCCCAAAATCTTCCCATACGCATCCTCCACCTCTTTCGCAACTTCCAACAAACTCACAATAACAATCTGATGCGTGACATTCGGCAACCTATCCCTCTGTAGACCGATCCACTCCAGCGGCGGCGTGGCCTCACCCATATCCCTTAACTGCGGGGTTTCGATAACCGGGGGCTCGAGCGCCAGATACTCGTACTTCGACTGTGGCAGCTTAACCTCCGCCGTGATCTTGTTCTTTTCAAGGGATGGTTGTTTAGTCAAGTCTCCGCCGTCCTTGTCCTCGGAGGTGCGGATCTTGACTGCGGATTCGGGGAGAGGCTTTCCGAGACGGGATGCGAGGGTGTGGGAGTGCGTGCTCCACATTGAACGGATCGTGCTGATGCGGGAGTAGTTCCATCCGACGTCGACTTTGCCCTCGAAGGAGGACTTGAAGATGTAGTCGATGTGGTTGGTGTCGGGCGCTTGCCAGGTCTGCATTGATGCGATCACTTTCGGGACACGGAGGATAGTGCCGCCCTTTGCGGCTGCAGCGTTCAAGACGACGTCTTCAACTGTCACGTCACCGAGGGTCTTTGCGGTCTTAGGGTTAGAGATGGAAGCGAGGGCTATACTGAGTTGGCCGAGCGTGAGACCGAGGCCGCTGTGAATCTTGTTCTCTTTTAATGCTACAGCAAACCGAGCTTGCGCATCAGATGCATCGAGTAGAAAGACTGCTTTGTCGAAGAAGCTACCTGGGAAAATACCCACACGAAGAGATTTAAGAGTAACTACTACGTCTGATTGCAACGAGATTGGTGCTTTCATCTCATTGCTAGCTGGAGAAGGAGCGATGATCTGTTGCGATCCCATCCTGGACGGCAAAATAGAAGACTTGCGTCGTAGATATTTCTCAATGTCACGTAGTGACTGGTCATAAGCCGCCTTATTCTCCTGCACCAGTCTTTCTAAGGCTTGTAGGAGGGCCAGTCCTTGCGAAGCACTTACTGCCGTGCAGAATACTGATACTCTTCCTCCGTCGAGAATAGCAACAAGCCTATCAGCAGACGTCGAGTCTTCCCTATGGACATTATACATAATAAACCCGAAGGATGTGACATCTGCAATTGCGAAAGCTTGGTAGTCAAACGCCACCTTGACACGCAAGTGGTCAAATCCCGCTGAAGCTTGAATGAGAGGCGAGAATTGCTTTTGTTCGTTGTTCGATGGCCACTTGATCGATGTGCGGACTTTCACTCCAGACAGGTTCACAAATCCACTCATCCTTCCAGCCGCGTCGATACCGATTTTCTCTACGCCGACACATAGATTGGACTCCCAATCCGAGCTCTTTCTAGATGAAGCCCACATATTTGTGATCGACCAAGAGGTCTTTCCAATCGCTTGGCCGAGGTCAACATCAACAACTAGATCTGAAATTGAAATAGTTGCGTTCCATCGGAAAGGAGTAGTTTGCGCAACTTGCTGATATCGTTGTACAAGATATTCTTGCGGCCCAGTGGTTGTTGCTGTGGTGGATTCTTTCGGTGATTGTCGAGCTTCCGGTGGAATCCAAATCTCTCTGAAGAGAAGAAAGTCCTGTAATTGTCTTGCATTTATTTGCGTACGTACGGGATTTATTCGCAGAATAGCTGAAACACCGCTCTTGCCGCTAAGATGTTTACTGTTCATCAAGGAAAGAATTATTGAATCAACGTCAAATGAAAATGTCGAGTCTCTCGAATAGACATGCTGTACAGATGCTTGGAGCTTGTCACAGGTAGCTGATACAGCGAAAAAGTGGCCTTGGTCGTCGGACCTCACGCTATTAGCGGTAATGTATACATCGTTAAACTTCATGGTTGCAGCTACTCGGGCCATTGGTTGACAACTCAGACTGAACTCTTGTCTGCAGATTCGAACGCCAATGTTGAGTCTTGTCTTTCCAAGGATTGTGCTCGGATCTGCTGTGATTATACTATCCTCGTTCATCAAATTTTCTTGGACTCTTGGTTCCAGGAATTCCTTGGGTGAAATACTCTTCTCATCCTTGTTTTGAACGACTTGTTGGATGCTATTCGAGATATCCATGACCAGCGGAACGAACGTCGGATAGAGCGTATTGACCGATGGGTTGATCCTCAATTCAGCATTCAGAGTAGAATCCATATCTGTATCCTTATACTCCACCTTAAGCGCTACGCCGGGAGCACGTAACATAGTAGATGAATTTGACCCTTCGTTCACAAATTGTCCGTATCGACCAGATTGTGTTGTAAGCCCTTCTTTCAACCCTCTTGGTTTCATTCCACTACGTCCTGATCCTCGTTTACCATGTAAGTGAACAACTGCTCCTGCAAAATTTGCATCAATAAGCAGCGACCCCAATTTCTTCTTACCAAAGGGGTTACGTCTATCTGCACCGGTTGTAGTTGGTGTCTTTGTCCACGATGCAGTAACGGCCTGGACCTTGGTTGTCGACAAGCATATAGACTTGTATAAGATATTCGCGGGTACAACAAAACGGGACTCTAGTTGCAGATCGAGAGATTTTCCCCCTGCGTAGATGGCAAAGTTACGGTCTGCAGAAGAAGACCAATATACAACGTTGAAGATGACTTCGGGAAGCAGAGCGGAATTCATGGACCGTTGGCGTTTATCCTGAGATAATGGTACCATTTGGAGGCGTAAGTCTTCTATCTTCAGGCCTGCCGCATTTCCTCTTTTGCTAGAGAGGTCAATCTTCTTGAATGACAATACTAAGTCTTCGACATCCATCCCGGATGAACCTGGGACAGAATTACCCACAATCCAACATATTTGTATCCCGGTCAGTTCTACTTGGAATGCTGATCTAAAAAGAGCACTAGATACGCTGCTATCGTCATCATTTACGCCGTCCTCCTTTGGAAGTAGAGATGTTTTCCGTTTGGGCGCCTGCAGTCTACGCAAATATTTCTTCTCCCGCGATAGATCTAGATCCTTTAATTTGTCTTGGAGGTGATTCATTACATCCACAATGGTAGAAGCAGTATCGGCAAACAGATTAACCTCTAGACTGGAACTCTTGATCTGGTAATTTCGCCTAGAAGGCATCGAGTTATCATCCGGCGTGGTTCCCCGGAATGAGGCACCAAAGCGAACGTTACCACAGGGCTTAGAGCCATGACCATCTAGCAGATCAAGCTGAACACAGAGTTCTCGTAGATAAGCTTTGAACTGGGGATCCGGGAGTGCAGTCAATTCTTCGGATACGTTGGTGATGCTAACGTGAACGCAATGAAGGGAAGCTGAAAGGTTGGCAGTGGATGAACCTTGCAGGCTTGTAGGAGCAGTCGCGATTATGCTTGTCCCTTCAAGAATGAACTGAACAGTATAAGTTGGTTGTGGTGATGATTCCCTCCGAGGGTGATGTCTACCAGGCAATGAAGACAAAATCTCTTGTGCATGTGATTTGAGTATCATTCCATCTTCTTTCATTGCCTCGAGGGTATTTGCAATTTCTGGTCGATTAAATGCAGTCAACAATCCATGGATCGCAGAAGCTTCGAATACCACCCTTCGCATCGTGGTTACCGTCTTTATGTCTAGCGAACCATCCACCAATTTCACTAACTGAAGCTGTCCATTGACTGGAGGTATTTCCCAAGAAGATATGTTCCCAGACTTCTGGAAAGTCTTTCCAAGTATCTGATGATTTTGACGACCGAGATCATAATCTAGTTTCAATGAGAAATCACAATCTAGGGCAGGTCGCGCGGATATCCGTCCGATTCCACCGCTAATTGAGTACTTCAAGGACTGAAAGAGCGGAATATCTATGCGATATGATTCCATAAGTAGAGCTACAGTTATATTAGGCATTCCTCCTTTTGTTTCTTTTGTAGATCCCTCTGGAGCGCAATCATGAGCAGCTGTAGGACTCCCCAATCTACTTGCAATATATGTGAGTTCATCGTTAACCACTCGGTCCACAACTTCGATTAATGCCGGTAATTCATCTTCGAACTTCATAGCGATTTCCTTGCTAGCACCTGCAATTTTCAGGTCGACCGGTTTGGTGCTATGGTTTCCGTGCTTCTCATGGGATATGAATAGATTGGGGGCAACCCACAATGCAGAATAGACACGGCGTGCCCGGGAACTGAAATCTGTTGAAGCAGCATCGGCATGTAACAGAGCGCTGATAGAGAGACTTTCAGGTGCTGTTGCTCCTAATGCTCCAACAACAGATAATTTCAATCCCTGACTCTTCCAGGCGCATTTAAGATTTATAGTGTCAAGTGTTATATTACCCGAATCGGTAGTAACAACAAACTGGACGTTATGTGCTTCCCTTGTGTCCAGTTCTTCATGAATTCGATTTACGCTATGTTCGACGTCCTCTTTTGAAGTTAATCCCTGAGCCTGGAACAACTTGATAAGATCTTCTATAAGCTGGGCAATCTCCCAATTCAGATGAAGGAGTATGGAGCCTATATGGACTTGAACTGTGGTTGATTTTATTTGTACACCACTTTCAAGAAGCATTAATCCTAAAGGCGATGGCGGAGGGACTGAGGCAAAATGGACAACTAGCGTTCTGAGGCGAATCTCACTTTGATTTGGACCTGGATCGACCAGTAAACCGATTGAGGATGACCGTACTTCTATTGTCCAAGACGTTGGATTCTTTGTATGAAGAGGTTCAACGCCAAAACCAGCTATCGAGCCAAATAATGTTCGCATCGCAAAGCTGTTTTTTACGTGTGAAAGATCCCACGCGCGCCAGCTGTCCCAACTTTCAATGATCTGGGTCTCTCCATCTGGTGGACAGCAGGTAAATCTGTCAGCACAAGCGTCCCTTAGTTCTTGCTTGTCTTCGTCGGAGAGGCATTGGTAAATATAGCGGAATCGAGCAATGATTTTCCAGGAATCATGATTCCGCAGATGGTCTTTACTTGCTCGTAAAGCATAGGACGCGCGTGTTAAGAATACCGGATCAGGAACATCTGCGCCAGACATGGTGAGTCGATATGCAAGATATTGCATGCGTCGTCGGTGCTCTCGGAGTACGGATACAATTCTGGTCTCAAATTCACCGGCTAAGAGCGTTGTTCGATGTATCAACGGAGCTAAATATTCGATTCTTGTACTGGTTGTAGCAACTTCAAAATCTTTGAAGGAAAGCTTTAACAATCCGGCATCTGCGGAAACAAGCCAGCATAGTACATCCACTATGTCCAGACGGACTAAACACTCTGGATTCCCCACCTTGTCTGCCTTCCCTTGAACAATTGCATGAAAAGCTCCTAGAGTAGCATGCAGTGTAGTCGTGTCACGCCAATCTGCGCCCTGCGGAGGTGTCTTGGATCGGAGGGCGACCCTAAGTCGTTTAATGATAAAATCGTATTGATCTTGTTCCATCCGTCCTCTAGATTCCTCCAAGTTTGACTGAAATGAATTTAGGAAACGGATGCTAGCATGCGGTATTCGCAAGTTAAGTTCAACGAATTTTCCTTTTCCGGACTTAACCTTCCGAAGACCTAGAATTTCAGATATAACCCCAATTTGAAAGGAGTCCAACAGTGCCTCTGGGTCTTTGGCTTCTAGTGAATCTAAGAGATTTGCCACTGTAAAGACTGCTTCGGGCTTGCACAAAATCTGAATACCCGGTTCTACACTTACAATAAACGTTGTGTGAACTAGATGCTCATCAAAGGATTTGCTAGATACATCGTTGAAGTGGGGAGTAGAGTCATCGGAATGATGAGATCGGGTAGAATTATCAGGCAGAGGAGGGACCTCTGCCATGTCAGGCTCCACGTTGTTCAGTGTAAAGTACGGAGTATTAAGACAACTAGAGAAAGCCATCGTTGAATGGGGTGCACGAAGGCCTCCGGGTTCCTTTGCTTGGGAAAGTCTGTCCTGCTCACTCCTTTGCACACTCATCCTCGATTCTCGACTTTGAGATCTAGTATTACCGAAATCGTTCTTTGGTGGCTGATCTAAGCTACTAGGTCTTGATAGTGAATGTGTGTTAGACGGAATAGTTCCATCAAGGTAACCTGTTGTTATTGTAGTAATTGAATGCCTAATACTTCCAGTTTCACCACCAGCATGAACAGGTTCAGGAACCATAGGAAAAGGCATTGCTGGGATTTCAATCTCAGTGCGAGCTGTTGATCGCGAGTATGATTTGCTATTAGCGTCAACTGATAGGAAGAACGGTGTTCGATGTGTCCGCTCATCATGCTCTAGTACGTGATTTTGTTGCTTTCGCCTTTCTTCGCTGAAGTCATACTTTCTTTTTAGCATGTTCAGGCGTATAGCCGTGGAGAAATACGCATACGTCTCCACAACATGACGTGGTCCGCCTTGTAGTCGATGTCTTGACGCTAACTTTGCATCCACACAGCCTACATTTATTTGAGGGATAAGAACCTGGAGACGTTGGGAGAAAGTACTGCCAGCCATATCATTGAACTCGACATTGATAGGCTCGGTCCTCACGAGTAATGCCTCGTCTCCAAGTAGAAGGGCCACATTCATAGGAGCTGCCTGTAGACGTAGAAACGTAATGTCGTGGATAACTGCAGCCTTTACGATATCAAGTCCGTTTTCGTCATCGTCTAAGGTAAATACAAAGGCACGAATGCCTGCACCTAGGTTCTCAAGGAACTCAGTAGTAAGTTCCCCAGATATTTCGCCCACGTCAAAGTCCCAATTGCAGACGTATGTAGGCTCAGTTGGAGGTAATCCAAAAAGTCGATGGCCAAATATGTGAACGGACTGGAGGAAGAGTTGCGTCTCACCGGAGCTTTCAACCGGCGTCTCTGTGCTTGTGCAATATTTTCCAAGCGAAGCATGTAGTGGGCTGAAGTCAACCATAAGATCCATATAATAGTTAGTGAACCGTAAATCTGCTGAAGCAAATGCCGCATCTAACCTCACATGGTCATCGCTTGTGTATAGGTTTGAAGGCAAGAGGACACTTGCATTATCAACACTGACGCAGAGGATAACATCAAGATCATTAGACCTTTTAGAAGACTTTTCTAACTTGTCTTGAGTTTCCTGATAGTCACCTTGCTCTCGTAACCATTGAAACTCCTCCAAAGTTTTGAAATGCATGTCGTCTCCAAAATAATTTTCTCTCATCTTCATAAATTGCTCGATTAGAAACCCGAACAAGGTGAGACGTACGTTTGTTCCATGTATGTTAAGATTTAAAACGTCAGTAAAAGATGGAGAAGTCTCTGTGAAATAGCTGTGGCTCCCAGTTAGTTTCAATGAATCGAGATCGGCGACATTATTTGCTTTTATAAAGGTGTGAATCGTGTTACGGGGTGGCGTTGAAAGATCTAGTCCGAACTTATAACCCTTGACATCAAACGTTATCTCGTTCTGCAGAGGCCTGAACTGATCGAGAGGAATGGTTAGGTCCGCCTCGAGCTCTTCGCCATACATAATGAGAAAGTTATTGTCATCTATGTCCGACGGGTCGTTGACTATGTTCAATCCGTTCGTATTCAAATACATTCGGAAATCATCGAACTTGACATTCAGCAAATATTTGAACGGAGTAAAAGTGAAGTAATCTGTAGGAGGTCCTGCACCCCAGTCCGAGATTAAATCCGTCAGTAGGAATAAGTGATCACGAAGGATAAATAGATGGAGTCCATTAGATAGGATATTGAATTTCCATGTCCGCAGTTGATTCCACCCAAGAGGAAGTGGCAGATCACAGTCAAGTGACAAGCGACCTGCTCGCCATAACAGTCCGTGATTCACACTAGACGATATTTCGGTCCCTGGAACATCAACATCTAACTTATTATGATAGCCATCTTTTGCAGCGACCATATCCATTCTGTAATTCACTGTTGTATCTGAGGCTATCTTGATATCTAACCAAGCAAATGGTCGGACATTAGGCCCGGGTAGACCTGCATCACGCTTCTTGAATCGGATTGACTTTATGCGAGCCTTAGCGTGCGGCTTGGCCTTGTCTCCAGATTTCCCTCCGTCAGGACTATCACCGGTGAACGCCCCTGCTTTTCCTTTGAAACGCCAGTCCTTTGAAGGTTCCCGCACGGGGATACGAAGAATTGTTTCTTCTTCGATGCTAAGAAACATTCTGAACACTGAAAGGACTCGGGTGTCTCCACTGTGTAGAAGTTCAGCGGGAATTACATCAGTATAAGATCCAGGGAAGAAGAAGTTTTGGAAGTTCACACGGTGTCTGTCCGCCCAAGGTCCATAAGTAATAGTGCCGCCATGAATATGGAGATCGAGTCCATAGTCAGGTGGAGTTGTACCATTGATATCGGTATTATCTAAAGGTAGCCTAGATTGATCAAGGTCGTGGGGAACAAAACCAGGTATATCCCAATAGAAGGTCATGCTTAGGCGCGGACAATCAGCTATAGTTGACGAATTTGCGTACTCTATGCCGCTCCATTCGTCGTGTTCGTTATGCTGAGTATCATCAAGATATCGTGTTAAGCCCTTCCATCGTTCCTCTCCAGGAATGGGTGGTGGGATAAGACTTGGTCCTTTACCAGATGTATTTTTGGTTGCTATAGAGTCAAATGACCGACGAAAAAGGGGTGACAAATTCTGTAAGGCAAGCAACATTCTGTGAGATTTGTGTGGTTTCGATGATTCTTCAGTAACATCTGGAGGAATATCGCTATTCACCTCTTTTTTGAGATTAGCTGCAGTTGCTAGTTGAAGGCCCTTAAAATCGGGATTCGGACGCATTTGGATAACTGGATGCGTAAAGTCAAAGCGGAATATCTGTTTATAGATATCAAGGGGTCCAGATTCACCGGCGTCGAACTCGCCCCAAGCGCTATCGAATTTCGCTGTGATTATAGCTTTCGTATTTTCATTGCCTACAACTATTGCGCCTTTATTGCAATGGATGTGGATGGGAAAGAGACCTAAGATAGCAGGTATCTCAGGTTTGAGATCCGAATTGAGAGCTGCTGCTCCAATTGCTCCATCAGCACCATAGGTTGTCTCGGTAGCGCGCTCTACGGGCTTGATATGAGTTGATTCAGGTGAAATATGACCGTGGGCGGAACCTTGACTTTTCTGTCCCTCCGAATTACTATGTTGCGCCTGGGTATTTGGAGATGTCTCCTTCCGCTTCTTTGCTTTTGCGATATTTTCAATAATGGAGTCATATATCGGACTCCGATTATAGAGAAATACCTCAACACCTGATGCCTTGATAGATATTCGGCATGGTAAATCTGGTAATGACTCTTTTCCCCCTCTTTCCTCTTTTCCTAGGCTGCGGCTCCTACTGCGCATTTCGCTATGGCTTGGTGAAGCTAGGTTGCATAGGCTCTCCTTTCTTGATGTTGTCCCGTTAGAACAGAATTCTGGTTTTTTAACCTTTCTAAGCCAGTATCTCCATGTTATGTAGCCTCCATGTACTAGTATCGTCTGGTTTTGCCCATGGTAACGTATGTCCCTGAAAAAAACTCTCCCAGCGAGGAGTGATATTTGCAAACTCTGTATATCCACATAGACACGATATTGATGCCAAGTGTAGGCCCTAATTGCGTACGACAGAACGGTTGCGAATAGTCGATTGAAGTAGTAGAGGAAGAAGATTGTCCTATATAACCAGTAAGTATTAACAGTTTGCTAGGGAAGGGAAGTGAGCCTTACAATATGCCACAGACTAGCAGCTCAACTAAGTAAACCCTAAGGCATATTGTTAACAGTGTTCAATCTCTATTAGATAGTGGCATACCAATTGAAGGACCCGTCGCCCCTCAAGGGCTCCGCAGTTAGACCTCCGGACGACATTTGTGCTACGATTGCGCCGCCTTGTTCTAGCCCAACTCATAATGGTTTCGCGAGAAGCTTGAGAGAGACATAAAGACGCGCTTGGATGATTCTGCAAACCGTTATGCGTGGGTTTGCATGCTGGTGGAGCTATTCACGCAGGTGTCCTTACACGTGCATTAAGGATGTCCACTGTCGGAAGTCAACATTTCGTTGGTCAGAGCTTCATCATCGCGAACCTGCCCTCCGCATCAACGTCGTTTCCGTCTGCCTAACTTTTTCTTCTTACACTACCTTCGCGTAGCATCTAGTATACAACTGTTGAAAAATGATTATGTCGTAACCTTCTAGGAGTTCCTTCATTCTCTACTGCTTGTTCTGCTCCGAAAGCCTAACAATCAGAGCCCACCTACGATCCTACGGGCACGCCCCTGCGGAACCCTCGAGGAAGTCCTTTGAAGATGTTGAAAACCAGGGATATACTCACGTTGGATGAAGGGACTGGGGCAAGATTTGCGAACATAATAACTACGTTGGCTGGAGTGTCAGCTCTCTCTGCAACGCTACTTACATTTGTGTATGGATATCAAGATATCACTTTACGGACTGAGGCTAACGTCTAATCTCTTCCCATAGTTCAGTATGGCTTCAATCGTAAGTTTATTTACCATATAGACCTGTACAGGTACTCATAGTAGTTAGGAAAAATTACCGGAAACCACTATTGCAGAGATATGTGGTACGGATATTACTCATGTACGTCTCCACTAATGCGAATCCATATGTTTTATTCTGATAATAGAAGGGTGCCTATATATTCTGCAGCATCTTGGGCAAGTCTTACATCACAAAATGTTGCATTCTGGGTAGATCCTTTTCGAGACGTATATGAGGTGAGCAATAGCTATTGTAGAGATCTCGCGCAAAAATTGATCAGATATAAAAGGCATTCACAATCTATACATTCTTCCAACTCCTGATAAACTTCATCGGGGGAGAACGTCAACTAATCGTTCTTATGCATGGCCGTCCGCCAGTCTCACACCTATATCCGCTCAATTACATACTACCAAAAGTCGACATATCCGATCCCCATACATTTCTAGCCATAAAGCGCGGAATCTTACAGTATACTTGGATTAAACCAATTTTGTCAATTGCAACAATTATATTGAAAGCAACAGGAACCTATCAAGAAGGTGATCTTTCTGTCGATTCTGGTTATCTGTGGAATGGCATTATCTACAATCTCAGCATTACAGTCAGTCTATACGCTCTTGCTATGTTCTGGGTCTGTATGTCACAAGATTTGAAACCATTTCGACCTATGCCAAAGTTCCTTTGTATCAAAGGGATTATCTTTGCTTCATATTGGCAGGGGTTCTTCCTGTCAATCCTCGTTTGGCTAGGCGCCATACCATCCGATACCCCTGGATACACGGCCGACACTCTTGCAGCTTCAATTCAAGATGCACTGATTTGTTTTGAGATGCCTATTTTTGCAATCACTCATTGGTACGCATTTTCTTGGCATGATTACGCCGACGTTACTATCTCTGCAGCACGAATGCCGGTCAAATTCGCACTTCGGGATGCTTTTGGCCCAAGAGACCTCATAGAGGATGCAAAGGACACATTCAGCGGAGAACATTATGAGTACAGAGCATTCGATGCTGATGACAATGTTCTTGCGCATGAAGAATCGTCGTCACGTGTTGCAAGGATGATGGAAGGTATGAGGTACGAAAGAGGTGGGAAAGGAAAGTACTGGATTCCGAAACCTGGGAATGATAGCGCAAGATCACCCCTTCTCGCCAAGGTTTCTGGCGGAAGGGCTCGAACTATGAGTCCTGCCGGGGGGATGCGTTCCGAAGACAGGAGGAATAAGTACGGTACGACAGGTGATATTGAGGAGACTACGCTTGACCCTGAAGAAGAGAAGCTGTACGACAATGCGAGAGCGTTAGAGTTCGGTGATTGGAATGTAAGTGAGTTTGAATCATGAATTGGATCTTATTGCTAAGAATGGATAAGTATCCGGTTATCACAGCACATACAGCTACTCGAGAGCATTATACACATGCTGATCCGAACATTGTTACTGCATCAACTAATCGACATCTCTTACAACCTACAAAACGTAATAGAGAACGACGTCAAAGCAGGATCAAGGAGATCCAACAATCTGCAGATAAAGGAAAGCATCGCAGCAATTCCAGTAATGGGGAGAGCTCCCGATCGAAATCAGTGTCTCGTCGTCCTGTCTTAGGAAGTCTTCTAAGGCATGAATCTTCATCTTCTGAATCGGCTAAATCCGATAATAGTCAACTAGTCGATCTTGTTGTGGAGGATCATGAGGCTGAAGAGGTCGAGAGAGTCCGAGCAAGAAAAGAAGGAGGGCCTGGTTGGAATGAGGTGGAGACAAAACACTTCATGTAAGCATCCTCAGCATGGATAGAAGAGATGAGCTGACTTGAATTTAGTCATACGTTTCCGGAAGATGATCAAGCGGAAGATGTGCGGGAAGGTTTTGATCCTGACAAACCTGAACCTTCCAGCAAAGATAAGCACAATCTTGATGCACCTTTTGCTGTAGGGAATGATGAAGATGGGGTTACTCCAGATAAGTCTGATGACGAGACACATTGGGAGCGCCGCGATTATGACGGAAAGGACGGGGAGAATGGGAATACAGAACGCAGCCCTCAATACGGCAGCTTTCACGAAGAACGGAACGCGTGGGGCGCTCGGGATGATGAAGCCAGGGGGTCATGATACTTTTCATGGCTCCTTCCTCATGACCTCTTTCTTCCATACACATACTTCTTGTTGTTCAGCATAGCGAAGGCGTCTTATCCAGCTATATACCCTTGCCTTTCACCTATTTCTTTTGATCATGAGGCCCGTTTTCTGACCGCATCTTTCTACTGACCTCTTCTCCACCAGTAGGCACAAAGTATATTTTGCAGCGCTCACTTACAAGGCTGTTGTGGCGCTTTCATGCACACCACTCACGAACAGCAAAGATATTCAACACCAATTAAGGCCAATTGCCTAATACGGGGATAAGATATACCTTCTGTCTTCTGAAATAAGTTCTGACTTCCAAACCTCATATGGTAGCTTGGTACTGTAGACTACTGTACAGTACAAAACGTATCTTTGTTGGGTACCTTTGTACTTTGTCCTGATCAGTGAGGACCTGATACTGCACCAGCACACTACTTTACTTCCCCATATTGTTATTAATCTGTTCCTGAGCTTGCGATGCGCCAAGTATTAGTACAGTACAGTACTACTGCAGGACAGAAGATCTTGCATACCTCATGCTGATGCTTCGAAAGGACATCGCTGGCTCTCGTTTCATCGACTTGTCGAACGGAACGGAGCCCGCAAGATACTAGCTCTAGAATGTCCGGCACTTGCGACCCCGACGGTGAGATCTGAAAAGAATTTTTTTTTGTCAGATCGCGTGAAGGTGTTCTTCAGTATCGAGGTGTTCATGCGATTTGAGAGGTCACAGACAGTTCTCCTTTAACCGCCCACCGTACGAGGGTTATTTGACAAGGCTTAATGACAGCCAATGAAACTCCGTTTCGATACGCTCTCCAAGCTTAGGACAACCACCATATCGAGGACAGCTTTGGATGCTCCTATCTGAACCTTCGTGTATCCCCGTTATTGGGACAGACACTTTGCCCTTTTCTTTCTAACGAGGGGAATCTAATAATCATTGGGCGCTTCGATATGTAGGAACCGTCCTGAATCCCACCGTGCAATATGCGGCCTGTTTCGTGCCGAAAATCTGGACTGCCTGCCCTGATATTAATGGATGCAGGTCAGTCCGACTTCTCAAAAGCGCTGGATGCCCTGAGCTGCCGCTGCTGGAACTCACTCTCGAGCTTTGCAGCTTGTCATTCCTTTTTTTTCGTTCAATTCGACCGGCGTGGTCTTTTGAGTTGCGTGCTGGTTGCGTTTTGTCGGCTTCTCTTTGCAGCCTGAGATGACCTGTTGAGCATTTGCATATTTGCAATGGGAGCTTCGCAGTCTGTTGAAGGCGCAAATAATCATGGATGGCTGGTTACATCGATCGGGTGCTGTGCACCTACGAACAATCGTAATTCGGAGGATGAGGAGGAGTTGAAGCGGGAATGTGAGTTCTCTTAAGGCCCTCCATGAAGGAACAGCTGTCTGACTCGAGATCATAGCATCCGAACGAGATGTCACCATATGCTACGAACAGCCTCAGACCGTAGAGCCTTTACGCAACCCTCCACCCTCCACCCGTCCTATCACGAGTCATTCGATGGCTCACTTCTCACATTGGATGGAAAATGGATTAGACTTCGCTTCAAGAGCATCTACCCGCATCAGCATGAGCTCCTCACGTAGACCATGGACCTCTCATTCTCGTGCCTCTCATTCGCGAGGTCGACCTAGCATAGGAGCTCCCATGGACTTCCGAAAAGTTGAGGAAATCCCAAGACGCAGAAGAAGTTTTCGTCCCCTCGAACTAAGCATATACGTCCCCAACGGCATTCACCTCTCCCCTCTTCCCGATTTCTCCGGGGAATGGGACGAGAAAACCGTCGATCTAGCGATGCCGAAGGAAGCACACGTCAGGAGCGAGTCCGCAGCCTCGAATTACTCCAACTTCCGCATCCCCCGCAAAGCCCTCCCCTCCAGCTCATCCATTGACGAAACATCCATCCTCAACCTACGCAGGAGTATCGATATGGCACGACGCAGCACGAGCATCGATCTGGACACCCTCTCCTCCACCCCCGGTCCAACGATCCGCCGCAGCCACACATCAACCACCCTCCCCTCCTCTCCTT